>VUQG01029428.1:0-17940 GCA_015106755.1 Etia nguti | reverse complement strand
TGGTGTACATCTGGCGGAGGATCTCACATGGTCAGTACACATAAACAAAACAGTGAAGAAGGTGCAGAAACGCCTCTTCTTTCTCAGGAGACTGAAAAGATTCGGCATGAGCCCCCGCATCCTCAGGACCTTCTACCGCTGTGCCATTGAGAGCATCCTCACTGGATGCATCACTACCTGGTATGGCAACAGCACCGCTTACAACTGCAAAGCTCTCCAGAGAGTGGTGCGGTGTGCCGAAAGGATAATTGGAGGTGAGCTTCCCTCCCTCCAGGACATCTACAGGAAGCGGTGCCTGAGTAAAGTGGGGAGGATCATCAAGGACTCCAGTCACCCCAGCCATAAACTGTTCAGACTACTTCCATCAGGCAGGAGGTTCTGCAGTATCCGGTCCCGAACCAGCAGACTGAGAGACAGCTTTTTCCATCAGGCCATCAGACTGCTGAACACTTCATAGACACCTCACCTTCGCTTACTTCGACATTATGCACTCCATACTGTACATAAATGCCATTTCTCTTGCACAATATCCAACTGCTGACCTCTGTATACTTTATTTTATTTTATTTTATATATATATGTATACACACACACACACACACACACACATATATATATATATATTTGGTATACATATTCAGTAATGCGCATACATTCTTATATTTGTACGTATATTTATTCTTTTAATTCTCATATTCCTATTCTTATATTTTGCTTTGTTCTTATGTTTCTTGTATTTCGCACACCTCTGTTGGTTGTGAAGCTTGCACACAAGAATTTCACTCACATGTGCTGTACCAGTGTACCTGCACATGTGATGTGACAATAAAAGTGATTTGATTTGAACAGGAAGGGGCCATCCCCAAACTGTTCCCACAAAGTTGGGAGCATAAAATTGCCCAAATTGTCTTCGTATGCTGAAGCATTAAGGGTCCTTTTTACTGGAATTAAGGGGCTGAGCTCAACCTCTGAAAAATATCCCCACACCATAGTCCCCCCTTCAACAAACTTTACATTTGGCACAATGCAAGCATACAAATACCGTCCTCCTGGTGATTACCAAGCCCAGACTCATCCATTGGATTACCAGATGGAGCGTGAGTCCAGTGGCAGTGTGCTTTACACCCCTGCATCCAACACTTTGCATTATGCTTGGTGACTTAAAACAGCTGCTCGGCTATGGAAACCCTTTCCATGAAGCTCTCTAAACACTCCTCTTGAGCTAATCTGAAGGCCACATGATGTTTGCAGGTTTGTGATTTCTTCTGCAGAAAACTGGTGACCTCTGTGAACTATATGCACTGTAGCATTGAGCCCCACTCTGTGATTTTACATTGGGTACTATTAGTGGCTGAATTGCCATTGTTCCCAATTACTTCCACTTAGTTATAGTATCACTGACAGTTACTGTGGATTAACTGGTAGCAAGGAAATTTCACAACTGGACCACTGTACCACACTGGAATTCACTGAGCTACTGAGAGTGACCCATTCTTTCATGAATGTTTGTAGAAGCTCTCTGCATGCTTTCATGGTGGAGTTTTTACACCTGTGGCCATGGAAGTGATTGAAACACCCGATTTTAATTATGGGTTAGTAAATACTTTTGGCAATATACTTTTCAAGTTACCTTTACAGCATACGCTGCCCCTGGGCACTAATGACAACCATCATTTCTAAAATAAACATTATATTGTATTCAATAGCTCTTGAAACTAGTGATTTGGGCCAAAGGTTCACATGAGAAACCTTATTAACAGATGGACGTATCTACTGTGATGTCATCAATTGGTTTCTGAAGCCCTGTTTAGGTTCCTCAAGATGAAGAGGCAATGCCATTGCCATCTTCAGTTCAATTCATCCACCCATTCATTCTCTTCTGCTTATCAATTCAATTCAGTGTTATTTATACAGCACCAAATCACAACAACAGTTGCCTCAAGGTGCTTTATATTGTAAGGTAGACCCTACAATAATACATACAGAGAAAAACCCAACGATCATATGACCCCCTATGAGCAAGCACTTTGGCGACAGTGGGAAGAAAAAACTCCCTTTTGACACGAAGAAACCTTTTCTCTTGGTTGCAAAAAGCAGATATGATAAAGAGGGGGAGGTCTGACTGTGAAACTCAACAGTTCAATTTAACAACTGGCTAACAGCCAGTGGGCATGCAGTTCCATACCACAGATAATCCACCATTTTGAAAGATGGTATGATATATGGTATGTGGAACCACAAATATTGCCATCTGGTGGCCTTTAGATAGAATTCAAGGCACTTCTGGGTTGGTTTCATATTTCCAACCTCGAAAAATTTCCACCCATGTTTATGCTATTTATGGTGCTTGTTTGGTCTTGACCATTTTACTTCTTGTTTTATTTTGAAGGTTAGGTCCTGTGTTTTCACTTCCCCTTTATTATTTAGTCCTTCCTTGCATCTATTTAATCTGTATTTCATCAGTAATTGTCTTGTCATTGTCACCCTTGTTTTGTTGGCTCCTTGTGATCTTTGGATTGATCTTGTTGACCCATTTGAGGTGTTTTCTTTCTTGTCATTGCTATGCAGTGCTTTGAACTAAGTTAGGGATTAAAGTCTCCTTTTGACTTCCTGTATATTCAAGCAGTTATTTTAGTCTCCCAAAACCATGATGTGAAATGGTTATTGCCTAAGAGGCAAACATAGAAAACATTGAGCTGCAATAAAGGAAAGGTCCTCAAATTTAATGAAAAAGCAATGCCCTTTAAGTTTGTGGGATTCCCAGGAAGAATTATAATGTAAAAGCTGTCATGAACATGATATATTCTATCGATATATTCTGCCTCCCTCTCCATAGTCACCTCCTCCTGCTTGTCCGGGGGGAACACCAAGGTGTTCTCAGGCCAGCCGAGAGATATAGTCTCTCCAGCATGACCTGGGTCTGCCCCGGGGTCTCCTCTCAGTGGGACATGCCTGGAACAGCTCACCCAGGAGGCGTCCTTGTCAGATGCACGAACAAATTCAACTGCCTCCTTTCGATGTGAAGGAGCAGCAGCTCCACTCAGAGCCCCTCCCAGATGGCTGAACCCCTCACCCTTTCTCAATGGGAGATGCCAGCCACCCTTCGGAGAAAGCTCCTTTCTGCCAGTTGTATCTGCAAACGATTGGGAACATGATATATTACATTTAAAAATGCATCTTTTTACACTCTAAAAAAAACTGTGTAATTTCAGATTTCCAGCATAAAAATGTCCACATATTTAAAAAGATGAAAGCTAAAAACTCTGCAGTCAAAATATTGTGATTGCAGAACAATAACTGGTGAATTTCAAAGTAAGAAACACTGGCTCTGAAGTCCCTAAGTAAACAAACATGTGCACACCCTTTTCAAAAGATGCTACCATGCCACAATCACAGATTGTGGTTTTCAAGTTGAAATTGATCTGACAAAATTAAGTTCAAAGAGAGAAAAAAAAATTCCACTCAGTCATAGCCAGAGCACGCTGACCTAATTAAACATTTTGATCAATTATTACAAGAACGCTCCATGAGACATGAGCATTCTTAGAGAGGTAGGGTACTTATTTACAAAGGCAAGAAGATGAAAATAAAAAACGACTGTGTCTATCAAATGTTCCATATAATGTCTTTTATTTTGCCTTGATCAAAATTACACTTCACACACATCAATAATCACAATATACTTCACGGTTCCAGACTGTCTTGCTCAGCATGAGAAACTTGTTTTAAAGTGTTTCTCAACAACAACAGAATATTTACTCCTATTCCCTATTCAATATTCCCATTTCCCATTTGGTCTCCTGGGCCTCCTTGGATTGTGAGACTGTCTTTGTGTGTCTTTCTGCCTCGTCTTGGCAAGAAAACCTGTCAATTATTAGCTTTCCTCTCTGGATTGAATTGTCAACTAGTCTTGTGCCATGTTAGTCAACCTGCTCCAAATCCAAGTCCTGCCCTTCCTTGCTGAATCTGCCCAACTATATCTCCATGCCAGAGAGAAGCTTTTCATTTTCCTTCCAGTGGTCAGTGTGGGAGCAGCAGCTCATATTGCTGCATCTTGAGACTCAGTTATGGGTCATGTCTAACTTAAATTTGAACTAAATTTGGTGCACTTTTCAGTGAGACTGGAGACAGGCAATTCTAAAGCACCCCGTTCATACAAGCTGATACTGCTGAAGCAACACGGGAGTTGATCCCACGCATGTAGGAACTGACTGTCCGCTCCAGTTTCCTGATCTTGGTAATTGGAATCTTATAGATCAATAGAGGTCACAATAAACCCTGGCCTGAGACTGAAAGGTTTTCATTATACCACCATCTCGAGCTCTTGATCAGCTTGTCTGATACCCACAGACCTTTCATATTCATAAGAAAAAGAACATTTACCCCCATTCTTTAGAAAAAAAATATTGTTTTTAGCATCTTATTATTCCATTAGTCTAAATCTGATTATTTTAAAATTTACTACAGTGGGTTAGGTTTAGTACTCTCTGTCCTTTGGAGTGTCTGCATTAAAGCCTCCTTTTGAATCAGGAGGTATTGAGTGAATATGAACAACAAATCTCTTTGAATTAATCTCCCTGTGGAGCATGAAGGTGTTTGATTGTATGTACTTTCCTTTAAAATGTGTCAGGGCCAACAAAAACTACACTGATTTTTTTCCCCAGGCTTTTATGAGAACACCACTCTCTTTCAGGCTTTAACAGACCTTACCAAACAAAGTCATTTTTAGGGAAATGGTCACAAACCTAAGAAATTTGAAATCTATGAATATATATACCACTGCTATTATGTGAAGCTTTCATTATAAGATTACTGAAGATCCTATAACATTTTTATGTTGCTCTGATATGGAGGTTAATGATAAAGTTAAGGGGACCCGAGCTGCCTGTTTGCACTTGTGAAAAGGTGTTAGACATTCAAGTACAGGCTGTAAGCCACATTTAGATCTGTAAAAACCTGCATTTCATCAATCAAAGCCAGAAATAGGCCAGTTGCATACTCTTTTGCTGAAACCACTCAAATGTGGACTGGAACAAAAGTACTGCCAGAATCTGTTTTCTAAAAGTGTGATTCCCATGTTTTTTTTCTGCTACTAAATGACATCAGACCAGGTCTAGCTCAGACCCATCGAAATACTTCAAAATATTCTCAGTAGGTGCAACAGAACATGCTATGAAGATAGAAACTAAGTAGGATTCATTCAAAATAATTCATACTATAAATACTTTTAAACAAATGACTGTTCCAGTATTGCTCAGATATAGCTGCCTAGTCCATGAATGACCAGTAGCTGTGCATCCCAACAGCCTTTAGGTTGCTATAAACTTGATTTAATTTAGTTTTAAAATTCACAATTTTTGCAATGTTTACAACGTTCAAACTTCTGGCATTGAAGACCCATTGAACAGTTCCTACATGTTCTTCCCTGATTCTTCATGCAACTACCTCATGACTACCACAGATCGATCCTGACTACCAGATGATGATTCAATAACAATAACAAATTACAGGGAGCAGTTGTGTATGCCATATAACTGTAAAAGTAGAATTCAGGAAAGGTCACCTGAACTTATTTCCATGACAGTTTGAATGCGCGTCAAAGAGGATGCATATGACATGTGATGAATGTGCAGAAAGTTCTGGAAAATGAAGAATATTGCTGAAACATTTTTTAGCCTACAAATTTGGGGTCTATAAATTAACAGCATACCTCAGTACTAAATATTTCAGTAAATCTTGAAGTGTGAGCTTACAAACATGAAGAAATTTCCACTATATATATAAACTAATGCAGCAGATTAAAAAATTGGAACTTAAAAATTCAACAGAATGCAGGAAATTAAATTCAATATTCATGATTCTTTATCATCATTGTTCAGTCACATAATAAAATTCTGCATGGTAATTCTTAGCTTAAAAAGACAGTATGTGGGACAGACAAACGCACAATAATTATAACATATAAACAATAGGGAAATAGTATATATGATGGTCAAACAATTAAATAAATCAAATTACATTAAATGCATGAAATTTCCTAGAGTAGCTTTTTTAGACCCCCACATAATGTGCATCTTTTTTTCCTCATAAGTGTACCAAGGGTGGACTTTTGAAGGTTAAATTGGCTATTTTAACAATACAACTACTGTGATTTTTTTTCCAACATACATTTATGCTTCTCTAAAGATGGTTTAGTATGCTGAAATTGGATTTGTGAAGGACTTTTAGCATCTTAGAAATCTCCTGTAGATTTTTCTATATTATCTCTGGAAGAAAACCCCATCTCACACATACACTGACTGTCTTTGTGAGCATCCCACCCCTCCAGTTTTACTTACTTAGTTCCACTTGTTTCACTATGTCCTCCTTGACTGCAACTGGTAATGAATTATTTATGGAAGCTCGATAAGTTCCTCACATTCTGCCTCCATTTCTCTTCATGATATGGGCTGCTATTTTCTTTGCCACTTCTGTTTTCCCAGACTGTCAAATTCACCTTATTTAAAATTTCAGCACTGCCTGTCCTGTGATCTATGACCTATGTTTTGTTTTTTTGTTTTTTTATGGCGATTTCTAATTAAGACTTAGCACCAGACTTACTTAGACTTCAGGAGGTATAGCTTGTGGGAGAAAGGTCTGCGGGTCAAGGCCCGTCTCCTCCAAAGTGTCCTTGGGCAAGGTTAGTGGAACTTGTTGTATAAATAGAGCTTTTAGTTCCCAGGAAGACTAGAAAAGCACATTATGCCTGTTTATTCTATTTTTAAAATGATTTCTCCTTATTAAAATCATATGTGTTATTATTTTGACCTTGTTGCAAAAAGTCTACTAGTGTTACCAGTGCAGTTTTAATAAGACTAGTATTTTGAATCTGTCACTTAGCCCAAGTTCCCTTTGCGCTGTGATCTGAAGTAAGAAATGCAAATTGGGTTTCTGTGCAGGATAACAAAAAAGTAAATTTTTAGGGCTGGGAATTCAAAGGGGAAAAAAATTTACTCTGTATTTCTCAAGGTATCAAAACGGCAGGAATGTTTGGAGCAGAAACCTGGAAACAACAGAAACAAATATTTAAAAATGGAAGAAACTACACATGTAAAAATCAAAGAGTCACAAACATGGTGCTTCTTTGGAATGAAATTGCATGAAACTATCTAAATTAATCAGTGTAGCAAGAAAAGATGACCTTAATATTGGGGTATATTAAAACTTGACGAGTGTAATTACAGCAATTTTCCCTATGAAATTCATTCAGTGACTTGAATCAACTTCTGCGGGAATTGACATGCAGGCAGTGTTTGAGGAGATGATAAGCATCCATCAGTGCTGATAGTAAGGACAGGAAGGCTGATTAGACCGTGGAAGGCAACATCACCATCAACTGTGTCCCAAATACTTCAATCACATTCTAGAAAATGCAGATTGTATCACAGGCCTCCTCTCCAATGTCCTCGTCGTGCTATGGGCAGTAAACCAATCTGGGCTCTTCTCTGTCAGGCTGCCAAGGTGCACAGCATGGGCCAACAGCTACCTTTTCATGCAACACCAAGTAGAGAGAGTGTCCCTTTTGATTAAGCGCCTTGTGGTGGGAGCCTGGCACAGGTTCGCGTGGTGCTGTCGCTGCACCGCAGGTCTGCAGGCCTGCTGGTGGAGTCCTGCTGTGGAGAGTTCACACATCTTCGGTCGCCTACACCACACACAGCCAAGGCAAACGGCCAGCTGTAAATTTACTGAAACCAAAGATGTTGTTTGGCATCAAGTAGCATGAACAATTACAATGTTTAATTTTACAAATGAAGAGAGTAAATTCTTGGCGACAGTGCAGAGCCAAGATGTTACTGACAGCCAAGATGCTGTGGTTTAATGCGCTCAGTTATCAGATGAAGGTCAAAAAGGGTGTACAGCTTCTCTGTAAACCACTTTCTGCATTTCAGATAGGAAAGAGCAAAGAAGCATGAAGGACAACTTACAGATCTGTTTGTTCACTGATGTCAATATCTTAATTTGTCCATTAGTTTGGCTTATGTTCAGATGACTAAAAAACTAATAATATGCCTCAGCTGCTGCTCACTGCTTCTTTCAAAGCACTTTGCCATCATATTGTTTAATTACTAGGAGTTGATTTGGAAAAGGTGCCATTTGACAAGCTTGTTAGGTACTTTTAGACTTTTAAAGCTACAAAAACTTCCATTATAGCTATAATCAGCTAATTTATAACACCTTACTGTTTGTAGAGCATATAGAAAACTACGTTTTCCTAGTTTCAATATCTTCTTGATATCTAAAGCATTTTGTTTCAAAAATTCTAAGAAAAACAAATTTAAGAAACACAGTATCTAACACAATATATGTACTAGATGGCATTTTCTTTGCCTCTGCCACTACTGTGAGGAGCCTGGGAGTCTTTAAATCATGCATTAAACAGATGTCTAGACTGCTGAATATAGTCAAAATTAGGACTTTCATAATATCCACACTGCAGTGAGAACATTGACAGAGAGAGAAAGAGAGATTGGATTTCTTCCATATTAGCTTTTTTCTTTGGTTCCCAGTAAATGATCAAGCCCCATCATATCTTAAAGACCTCACAGTACCACTTTTCTCTCAGAGTGCAGAGAGGGGGCAGAGCCTTTCACTTTCAGGCTCCTCTACTGTGAAACCAACCCCTGTTTGAGTTCAGAAATGGACAAACTCTGCCCCTCCCTGAGCCTGGTTATCTTACCGTTTTTTTCTGGTTAAAAGAGAGTTTGTCCTCTCAACTGTTGGCAAGTGCTTGCTCATAGGAGATTGTCTGAGTGTCTACGTTCTCTCTCTGTTATTGTAGGGTTTTTTTTCCTTAAAACATATAATGCTATGAAATTCATTTTGTTGTGACCTAGCCCAATATAAATAAAAAGAATGAATGGATGAATTGGCACGACATTAAAAAGGTTGATGGGGTGAGTGAATAACGCTGCACTCATAGGAAAACTTGGGCACTGGTATTCATGTGGACATTAATTTGACACTTGCCTTCTAACATTGTTGCAGACTAAAGATCATTTCTGCATGGTATTGACACTCCCTGAGGGCAGTGGCCTCCCGCAACCCCACCACATTGCTAAACTGCTTCTAAATGACTTAATGAGCTGAACGAAAAGCCCAATGTTGCTGAACTGCTTGACTGAAAACTTTTAAATTGAGATGAGTTTTGGATGTTTTTGTCATGAAACCTGTCACCCTAGTGACAGTTTTTTTTTTTTTTTTAAATGTGTTGTTACTTTTTTTCTGTGTTTCTAGCATCTGTAACAACTCATGAAAGAAGTGGGAGTAGACCATAGGCTTGTAATCAGCAGCTGGTTAGTGAGCATCATCTTAACCTATGTTCTTTACAACTAAATTGTATTTTTGGTTGTGATGAGAGATGTTTTATTCTTAAAAAACAAAAACAACAACAACAACAACAACAACAAACCCATGCAATTAGTTTGATTAATGTGATGGTGAAGGAATGAGTTATTTCACTTAGTAAGGTGTCTTTTCTTTTTTTTAACTTTTAATTTTTACCATGATTCATACTGCTTGGTGAAATGATTGTGTTTTGGATTAAAATAGATTAGCCACATTAGAAACTTCTCCTCTATATTTTGTATTACCACGAGGGGGCTCCACCTTGTATATTTTCAATTCAATTCAATTCAATTTTATTTATACAGCGCCAAATCACAACAACAGTCACCTCAAGGCGCTTTATATTGTACAGTAGATCGTACAATAACAGATACAGAGAAAAACCCAACAATCATATGACCCCCTAAGAGCAAGCACTTTGGCGACAGTGGGAAGGAAAAACTCCCTTTTAACAGGAAGAAACCTCCGGCAGAACCAGACTCAGGGAGGGGTGGCCATCTGCTGCGACCGGTTGGGGAGAGAGAAGGAAAACAGGATAAAGACATGCTGTGGAAGAGAGACAGAGATTAATAACAGGTACGATTCAATGCAGAGAGGTCTATTAACACAAAGTGAGTGAGAAAGGTGACTGGAAAGGAAAAACTCAATGCATCATGGGAATCCCCGGCAACCTACTTCTATATCAGCATAACTAAGGAAGGACCAGTTCCAGCCCTAACTATATGCTTTAGCAAAAAGGAAAGTTTTAAGCCTAATCTTAAAAGTAGAGATAGTGTCTGTCTCCTGGTATATGAATGGCTGCCTGAAAAGGAGCAACAGCAGGAAAATAAGAAAATAAATGACAAGCATATGCTGATGGCTGAGGCATTTGTGACATGTCAGAAACAAATATAATATGGAATAAAATAAATTCACCCTGACATACTATTGAAAATTGACCGGTTGTATGGGAATGTATTTTTAAAGAACAGATCTGGGTACCCAGTCAGGTGACAGGTAGCTAATCAGTTGAAGATGGCATGGCAGCTGCCAGCCTGACAGCACCACCATCAGTATGTTTTCCCAGGTGACATGCTTGATGCTTTTTTTCCCCTATAACCACAACCTGTAGATTAAAAAAAAAAGGTGATATGAATAGATTTGTCATGTTTTGGTTAGACTGACCCCAGAAAGTCACCTGTACACCACCTCATGTCCTTAAACTGAGCAGAATATTAACCATGACTACTTGTCTATCTTCCATCTCATTGCTTGGTCCAGTTTAATTAATCTCTAGTTTTATTAGCTGTAAGTTTTCATGGTGAGATCAATAGAACAAGTTTGTTTTATCACAGCTTCATCATTATTATTATTTTTCCTGAAATTAACACAGAAAACCGAGTATAAAGTAGCAGTAATCCCTCATAGGACTGCTGTAAAAGTGCAACCAACAATTATTTATGTTTTCCAAAATCTGGTAATTATTATCCATTACAGTACTGCATAAAAATTTGAGTCACCCATATTTTATTTATATTATGAAATGGGAAATAGGTGCAACAATTTATTGAAACGTGTTCAAACATAAAGTTAACATTTGGTATGACCAACTTTATTCTTCAACACAACCTGAACTCTCTTAGGGAAGCTGTCTTGTCATTTCTTTAAGTAAAGCTTATTAAGGGTCATTCCAAAGGACTCGGGCTGTTGGCTGGCTTTCATCCCGTTCTCTGTCAAGATGATCCCACAATGCTTGAATAACACTTTGATCCAGTCTCTGGGGAGGCCAGTCCACGATGGCTAGTGTTCCATTGTGTGCATGCTTTTATCACTTCATCATCATGATAATTTTCCACATGGTTATTGGATCAAAATCTAATGCTACTTTTTTGTGTTCCTGACTCCATCAGTTTTGACACTGACATTGTAGATCCAATGTAGATGCAAACCACGACAGTGTCTCCACAGTGTTCTACAGCTGTCTGCAGACACTTGGTGTTGTCTTTCTCTCATGAACATTAATATGTATGAATTATCATACATATTGATGATGAACCAAAAGTTTCAAATTTGTTTCCATCACTTTATAATGCCTGTTGCAATTGATTTTCAGTCCATTTCTTGCATAATGGGACATACTTTTCATCCTATCTCTCTTTGATAAGAACCGCTTCTACTAAATAAATGGGAGCAATTTATGTGTTTTGTTTTTTTTTACAGGCTGCTTGCTCTTCCTGACTTTTGCATATTACTGTATAATAAAGAAATAACTGTTCCTGAACCACAAAAGAGGAGATTATCGTATTTTTGATTTGATTTTGACATTTCGTTAATCTTCAGAATTTCCAATTGAATTCTCTGTCAGCTCTTTTCAGTTCAGTTGTGCTTAATGGTTCATAGATGTCTGCATGGGGAAATGATGAATCTGACATGTACGGGGCAAGTAGGAACCAAACAACAGGTGCTTGCCCCAAAGCCCAATAGAATGGTAGTGCACTGCAATTGATTTCAGCGTCTTTGATTTCATATTTTTAGTTTTATGCATATGCACTTGTTAACATGAGTCAATTCTCCTGACTTTCTTATTCTCATTTTTATCCCATTCTATAGCCCTGAGAACTTGCAGCAAGAGGCAAATATGCCCTCATGGTACAAGGCTGTTGAGTTTGGAAACATTTTTCACACTACACAATGAATCAGCAGCTGAACACACCTCTTTAAAACCCCACAGTGCTTTTTTTTTTCCCCTTTACATTTTCTCAATTTTTCTTGTGCAGCAGTTTTACATTCCATTTTCTTTCCTTAATAGCATCTCAAGCTACTCATTTGCTACAAATGCCCCAAAAACTCTCCTCTCACCAGAGGTCCCGCTGCAAGAGTATTCTCGCATATTATTCTCAGTATTCAAATCAATACTAATTCTAATAAACATAAAACGCTCACATGCGTGCAGGCCCAACAACCAGGCCACGCTGAAAATGAAAAAGACGAAGACAGATAAACAGAAATCCCAATCCAATCATTATTTCCAGGAAGCTTTAGTTCCATTACTGGGAGCTCCGTACTTTGCTGCAATCAGCTGAATCAGCACTTCCCGAGGGTTATTTCTCATAAGGCTTGTGTTGTGAGCGTCAGGGACTTCGTAAATATCCCACATGCACAGGCAGAACAACACAAGTCTCGCCTCACTGCACAAAATATTAATGGAGGCCCTTTCTAATCAGGACTTTTTAATCCATTGATAGAAAATGTTTCTTTTTACAAAATGAATCCTGCAGCATCATGTTTGGAAGAGGCCTCACTATTAATGAGCAGGCTGACACACGACGTTATCATCACTGAGACAGAAGCAAACCTTAGGTCCAGCAGTTCGCTCCTGCGTGACCTTTAGAAAATGAGATATTTCTTGTTCTGACACTTTCCATAACAGATTCCTTTCATGCCCCCTACCTTCTCCTAGGGTGAGGGATGTTGACTCTTCTCAGAGACAAAGACAGGGGAACCGCAGACTTAGCGCCCATACAGATTAAGTCAGTGCCAGAGCAAGAGGGCAGAGGGCACTCAGTGCTGAAAGAGGATTGAATAGAATATATACCAAAGTAAGCCCTGGTTAAATCCTTTGATGGATTTCATCTTGGGGGAAAATAACAAAGGCTTCTGATCAGTGCAGGCTTAAAGGAAATCCATTATGGAGGGCTTGACTTTAGTTAGAGCATGTAGTGTGCATATAGCACTGTGCAACAGTACAACTTTTATTGGAATCATGTATTCAGCTCAGTTGATATCCAGGGAGACCTGTGTCAGATCGTGTGTTTCCCTCAGACACGTTGCCAGTTATTGACTGCTGGAATCTGTCCATGGTGCTGAAATGACTGGCCTGAGGACTTCATTCTTTCCTGTTGCCTGCATGGAGCCCAGTTCATATTTTCAAAGTCACACTGCACGCTGCAAAAATAAAGGGCTACCTGTAACACGTGTCTTTACTGATGCTCAACAGAGCAAACCTCAAGCCATTTATGAACATAATAGAATTATTAAAAATACTAAAAAACAAACCATGTGGAATAAACATACAGTTTAATTTTGTCACCGTGTAATCTGGACGGGCATTTGTTCTTTATAACAAATGGGAAAAATACAATTATTATCCCGCGTGCTTACATCATTTCCGCTTCAAGTCTCAATATAATTCAATTTTTAATTTAATTTTCGTGACTTTCCGCCAGCAGTTGTTTCCAGGGCACTCAAATTCGCGCGCGCGTGTGTGTCTGTGTGTGTTCGTGTGTATGTGCGTGATTAGAGATGCGGTTGCGTCACCGACACGGCAGCCGGGACAGATGACTGGCGCAGATGTTGAAGCAAGGCAGCGACAATAAAACAGGAAATTCTACTATTTGGACTTCAAAATAACAGCATGAACGCCATGTGATTTCACTCATTGGCATTCCCTGTGTGATTTGAAGGTCTGTTAGAGGTACATCAGTACCTATAACAGGTAATGTGAACTGGGTCATTGGAGAATGGTGAAGGAAGATTTGGGCTGATGAATAGCTTGTAACAGGCCCAAGGTCTAAAATATGTTAGCTAGTCTGTCTGGAATGAGTAATGAGTAATTTGTAGTTTGAGTGTAGTTTTGATGGACTGTTGCTGGGACAGTGTAAATAACCTTCAAACCAAAATGATGCTGTGAAAAGTTTTTTTTTTTTTTTTTAGAGACGGAACATTCAGAGTTCAAACAAGCTGAAAGAAACACCAACAACATTATACAAAAAAACATTAATAAAGAATATGCAAACTATATTGCCTTCATATTTCTTTTATTTCTTAATTGCATATAATCAAGCAATGTAGGACCTTACCTCAATTTATTTTATTTTTATTTTTTTACGGTAAAGCAATGTATTTTGAAAGTCTTGAGCGGAAGTTTCACTCTTAAGTCTTTTGCTCTTGCTCCTGGCTCTACTCTTGGCTAAGATACCGATCAGCAGTTGGCAGGACAGCCAAGCCCCAACGCTCCGCAAGCGGGGATGCGTGGTTCCGCTCTGAGTGCTCGGGAGCTGTGACAGCACGAGAGTTAGGCCAGCACTTTGACACATTTAAGCTGAAATATGTTTGAACCTCTGAGGAAGCAGCTGGACTCAAAGTGACAGCCTTAAGTTTGAGAAGTGGAGCTGTCCTGGTGCAGGACGAGGCCGGTCAAAGCTTCCCTGCAGGAAGAGTTCTCACCTGCCGTCGGGACTTAGACTCCGGGCGATCACCCTGAGCTCAGAGTGCAGGATGAGACGGGGGGAGGAAAAGGACCCACTCGGACGTCACGCTACCGTTTGTGCCGACGGCGTAATTTAGGAGTTTTGCACCATGGAGGAGAAGTTCAATAGACTCATCTTCATCCCCATTGCGGCGGTGCTCTTCCTCATGATCGGCTATCAGTATGTGTGCCCGGCGGACAGCAACACCTGCTACTTCAGAAGTGACGAGAAGGGGCTCTTCCAGCGCTACTCTCCGGGGCTGGAGCTGGTTTACACGGAGCCGGAGGCGGACGAGGATCTCCCCTCCAAAATCACATCCAGATTCAACTTCACGGAACGGGACCTGGACAGGCGCGTCGACTTTAACATCCGCGGGGACGATGTGATGGTGTTCCTGCACATACAGAAGACCGGCGGGACCACGTTTGGGCGGCACCTGGTCAAAAACATCCAACTGGAGCAGCCCTGCGACTGCATGGCCGGCCAGAGGAAATGCACCTGTCACCGGCCCGGGAAAGCCGAATCGTGGCTCTTCTCGCGGTTCTCCACGGGCTGGAGCTGCGGGTTGCACGCAGACTGGACCGAGCTCACTAGCTGCGTGCCTGTAGTGATGAACAAGAGGGACAAGAAGAACACCCCAAAGAGCAAAAGGTAAGGGCTGACCTGCAGGACAGGTGTGATCTCGTGTTTGTGAACGTGATTTGATTCACTCATTATTTCATCAGTGGATCCGTTTACTCAGTTGTCATGGTCACGGTTATGGTTATTTCATTCATTCATTCATTCGTTCATGTTTTAACTGCTTCTTAAACAGACAAATTCACTCAACCATCTAACTCTTACTTGTATGTCAACCCACTGTATGTGCTACAGATAAGTGAGTGATGCGACACACTATCACTCTTGAATCACTTATTCACTGTGTTAATAAGCCAAACAATAAAACTGAAATAGAGTCTACTTATTCCTCTATTCAAGTTCGCCATAGTCTCTCCGACTTATGCATGCAACAGGGCAATGATCGATTTCTAATTTATGCAAGCTCAGTTATTCAGATTGATTCACTCATTTATTCACTTTAAGCATTTGGCTCCCTTATCAGCTTAAGAATGAATAAATCAATGAAACGAATGAATTAATTTGAAAATGAAACTTAAAGATATCTCTAACCTCTCTTTCATACTCACTCACTCAGTCAGTCAGTAAAGAAGAACAAAAGAATGAGTGCATGCATTAAAAAGCCAATCAGTCAGCTGTATTCTAATTCAGTCATTCATTAAGTAGGTAAACAAAAGGGCAAATGGATAAGTGACTAATCAAGCTAAATGAGTGAGTGACTGAACAAGCAAGTGTTAACAAGGTGGGTCTTTCACAGTTTATTCATATTTTAAGCAATTTATCGTCAAAACCTGACGATCCTTCATGTATTCACCTTGCATGTTTTTCCTACACATTTTTTGATACTCTGTAGCTCACTCAGTCTCAGTCTTGGAATCAGTGCAACCCTCTCAAATGGAAATACATCATATTTAACCCTCTACCTAAATAAGCAAGACAATGGGTTTCCTTGGAAATGGTATGGCAGCAAATATTGCTCCACAATCTAGACCGTTTTCCACTTTGCCTCAGTTCATCTTAAATTAGTTTGAGCCCAGGGAAGGTTGCGTGAGTCTGGCATGAATTATATTGAGAGAAAATGCTTTTCAGATGTATTCCAGAGCCCATGCAGTGATTTCCATTAGAGAAAGATTTCTGTTTGTAATACAGTGCTATCAGGACAGGTTCTGGGACTTTTTACCTTGATTTTTTAAGATGATCTAAATCTTTTAATGTTATGTTCCATATGTGATACCTGTCAACTGAGAGATGTTTTAACAGTGTTTTAAAAAATTAAAAAGGTTGCTGACTCGTCCCTAAAATTGGGTTTTAAGAAGCTTTTCTCACCCTAGCGCCATGTTTCTCTCTTATAATGTCCACAGTTATTTTCAAATCACTGTATTATTTTGTGTGTTTTTAAATGTATTTGTAATTTTATATTTAATAGGCTGGACTAAGATATGCATTGGGATAAATAATTATTTGATTCCTTGTTCAGTTTGTAAGTTTGCTCACTTACAAAGAAAAAAACTCTCTTCATGTTTATGGAGAGAGGCAGAATATCAGTCAAAAATGTATAAAAAAAACACATTAGATAAAAGTTATAAATTGATATCATTGCATATAATTTAATAAAATAAGTGTTTGGTCCCAAAGCAAAACACGACTTAGTACTTAGTGGAGAAACCCTTGTTGGCAAGGACTGCGGTTAGATGTTTCTAGTTGGTACCTGGTAGTTGGTCACCAGGTTAGCAGACATTTCAGGAAGGATTTTGGACAACTTTAAAAAGTCTTTTAGTTTCTTGGCTGCTGTTTGGCAGCTTGAAGCTTCAGCTCAGCTGAAGGAAGAAGGTTCTTGTCAAAGATTTTACAGTACTTGGCCATGTCCATTGGTCCATCAATCCGGTGAAGTCATCCTGCACCCTTAGCAGAAAAACAACTCAATTCAATTCAATTTTATTTTATTTATACAGCGCCAAATCACAGCAACAGTCACCTCAAGGTGCTTTATATTGTAAGGTAGAGCCTAGAATTATACATACAAAGAAAAACCAAGCAAAAGTCATGCAGTTATTAGAGTTAGGTTAATTGGTGATTCTAAATTACCCATGAATGTGAGTGCAAATGGTTGTTTGTCTCTATGTGATAGACTGGTGAGCTGTCCGGTGTGTACCCTGCCTCGTAACCTATCACTTCAGGGTTTATGCCCCAGCCCCCCTGCAACCCGGATAAAGATAGGAGGATGGTAGTCGTTGAAAATCCATTCAATTTTTATGTTAACCAGACTCTAGACTTTGTTGAACATTGTGTAATATGAAGACAACATGTAGTATTTAAGTGACCAAGTAGTATTGGGGTAAAAGTTATTGAATAGTGTTGGAATAAAATGACAAAATTGTGAAGGATTAAAATATTCCAAGAACTCACCTTATTTCATCTAAACATGTTTCAATCACATTTTATCAACACAAAATGCACAGGTTTATTGAATATGAATAAGTTGTGTTGATTAAACTCAGTTGTTGAAGTTTCTGTCAAAGCAAAACAATTGTGTGCAGCCAATGTCCACTACTGAATTAAGTAAATCCAGCATGCTCTTTTTTTCAGTGTGGTATCACAATGAGATATATAGACCTGTAGCTCAGGTGGTAGAGCGGGTCACTTACTCACCGGAAGGTCGGTGGTTCAATCCCAGGCTCCTCCAGTCTACATGCCAAATATCCTTGGGCAA
>VUQG01029424.1:0-26049 GCA_015106755.1 Etia nguti | reverse complement strand
GTTTCACCTCTCATCCGAGAAGCTTCTTCAGTTCTAAGAGCAATTGCTGGAGAGTCCGAGATTTTAAGCCCTATGGGAGTGTCCCCAAGAGGGTCATGGGCCCCCTATTGATCCTCTGCCTAATCACACGAGCCAAGGTGTGAAAAAGGGTGTGGGTCACAATCAGCCAAGGTTTCAGGTGAACCCATTGTGAAGTCTAGCACCAACCTATCATGTGATTTACTGAGGTCAAATGGCCCAGGATGTGAGTGGGTATTAGGGCGTCTGGGAAGGGATCTCAGAACTGCATTATAGATGGCAGACAGTTGGCGTCGTAAGCCACCGCCTCTGTTCAAAGATAGTCGTTCACAGTGGACATAGATGGCTTCTTTCACTCCTCTTTCAAACCATCTGTCTTCTCTGTCCAATATGTGAACATTGGTGTCCTCGAAAGAGTGACCTTTGTCCTTTAGATGCAGATGGACAGCCGAGTCCTCTCCTGTCGAGGTGGATCTTCTATCTTGTGCATGGCACAAGATAGAAGAGTTGAAGAAGCTTCAGCTTCTCGGATGAGAGGTGAAACGTCTTCAAGGAAACTTAAAGAAGTCCAGATGTTTTTCTTTCCAAGCTCCTTAGACCTTTTCAGAAGCCTAATGTTAGCGTACTTAATCCATTTCAAACACAGTTTTGATGTGTGTCCTGTTGTCGTGTTGGAAAACCAAGCCGTATCAAGTTTCAACCATCTAGCTGTTGATTTGAGGTGAAGTTGAATAATTTGTAGGTAGTCTTCATTATTCCATCCACTTTATGCAGTTAAAATAGCAGCAAAACAGCCCCAGAGCATGATGCCATGCTGCCCTACAGTCGGTACAATGTTCTTAGGTTTAAAAGCTTCACTTTTACTCATCCAAACATACCTCTTGTCATTATGGCCATATAGCTCAATCTTTGTCTCATGTGACCAAACTTTTTTTCTCCAGAAGGCATTTAGATGTCCATGTGAACGGTTGGAGCAGGTCCTTTCTTGGTTGGCAACTTCTCAGTCCATGATAATGTAAAATCCACCTCACCGTGGACAGTGATGCTGGTGTTCCAGCGGTTTGCAGGCTTGAGTCCTGGTGGTTCCTGGGTTGATCCTGAATAATTATCTCATCTGAGGGTGACAACTGAGGTCTTCTCCCAAACCTTGGCAGTGTAGTGTGGTGGTGACATATCCAAATAATTTGAATTTATGTACAGCTGTTTAAACTGATAATCCTGGAATCTGCAGTTTTTTAGAAATGACCCAAAAAGGTCTGACCTCAACCCGATTGAAAATGTGTGTTCTACACTTAAAAGCCAGCTCTGTGCCAGGAAATAAACTAATTTAAATGAACTCTACCAATTCTGCCAAGAGGAATGGTCAAATATCCAGGCAAAATGATGCCAGAAGCTTGTTGATGACTACAACAAGTTTAGACGTTTAACAAAATATTAGCACAGATGTATGTATACTTTTGACCCCTGTGTGGATTAGAAAAGGTCCAAAATAAATTCAAACTTGTGCACCCAATTCTTGTTTTTTTAAGTCATTAAAGATGTATGCCATACAATCATTCCACCAAAGAAATCACCCATGATGATTGTGTGTGTGTGTGTGTGTGTGTGTGTGTGTGTGTGTGTGTGTGTGTGTGTGTGTATATATATATAGAGAGAGAGAGAGAGGGCTTTGGCATATTGCTGAATATGGTAATGCTAGTAAAGCCATTTGAAGTGAAGTGAATTGAGAAAGATGCAGATTTAACTTGAGTGAGAGAAACACAGAGAGAGTGTGAGAGAGCGACTGAAGGAGGGAGAACAGGACTTCCAGATTCAGCAATAAGAAGGGGAAAGAGAAAGAGGCACAATAAATAGAAGGGAGAATGCTTTAGAAAGAGAGAGAGCGAGAGAGGGAGCATACCAATATGGTATGCGGGGGAGAGACCCTGGGTAAAAAGGGAGAGAAAGAGAGAGAGCGAGAGCAGGAGATCCCAGTGAGAGAGCTGCAGAGAGAGAGGGAGGGAGAGAGAGGCTGCATGTGAAAAGCAGCGTGAGCGAGTAGAAGCAGAATAGCATTCAGCTCCTGTTCACCACAGAAGACGACTCAACAACTTAACGACACTCTCCTAGAAAGCTGAAAACACACAGAGCCTCTTCAGTCTGCTGATGGGAGAGAGAAAAGAAGTTTGCTTTCCTCCTCCTCCTTCTCCTCCTTCTGCTTCTTTTTTAGTTTTTTCCTTTTTGGAAAGTGACAAGATATGGAAATGTGCAGAGTGAATGATCAAGGTCTGTGAAGGAAGGAGATCTGTGTTTATTCATGAAGGATTTGAAGAGTGACTGACATTTTCCACTGAGGGCTTATGCAAGCACAAGGAGGAAAAATGTAAGGAATATTTAATTCTCTGGAGGTCTGACATTGTTCTTAGTTACAGGGAACAAGGAATACTTTCTTACTATGAGTCAAGAAATGCGAGTGAAGGGAGGAAGGAGACGGGAAAGTTAGTGACACATACACATGTCAGATATCATCATGTTCATCATCCATGTCTGTCGGCTGCCGACGCACTCTCACAGGTGCAGGGATGAGTTGAGACGAGACAGTGAGGATGCTTGAAGATTTCCACACACATTAGGAAACACGTATGTACAGCATAATGACATCTGTGCAGGAGCGTCAGTTAGGGTAAACAGACTCTGAAAATTCACATGTAAGTCAGGGTTTGTGTCAAACTGATAACACCAGTGTGTCATTATACTGTTTAAGAATTAATATTCCAAGGATGTTTTTTTTTATTTGTTTGTGCTCTCATATTCCTTAAAGATCATACATTAGAGACTGACTGAAAAGAAACAAACTTACTGAATAACTGCTTCAACCAGCCAATGAAATTCTGATTTGTAACATTCCTGACTTCACATGGACCTGATATTTTTAACATGAACGCAGCCTTGACTTCAGACTCCAAGGAGGAGAAACCTGCAACTGCCATCGCGCCAGCTTTGAGTGGATTCTATAATCAAAAGAGAAGGTTTTTTTTCCTAAATCACTGAAGACATGGGAGTCAAAACCACTCTGTTCTGTTTGGGATATTTTGGGCAACGGAATACTTTTGTTTCTTTTTTTTCCGAGAGCCAGATGACGGACTGCGGGCACAGTGAGGTTATTAACCAAGCGAGATATCATTTTTAAGCATTCAGCATTGTCCTGTGAGATCAAACAGCTGCTCTTCTAGTTGCGCTGAATTCAGCAGTCTGCTATTTTTGCTTCTGTGTTGTGGAGATGATTTGTTGATCCTCTGACAGTCAATCTGGGGATTTTTATTCTTTTTTTTTATTTGACATGATGAAGCAAAGAAGTGGTAAACCATATTGAATTACAGGTTAATTGCTCAAGTGATGAATGGTGTTGTATTTATAATATTCAGAGCAACGGGAACGGAAAACAAGTAAACGATGAACAGACTTTCCTCTTTTCTGCACCACTCTGACCCACTTTCCAGGCAGCGGTCCTGAGCATTTATCGAGCTGACACCATGAACCTGCATGGTGGTAATGTGTCAGAGTTGATCTCTAACACCGTCACAGCCGTTACCACTCTGGGGTCTAACCCCTGGCCTCCACGCGAGGAAGGTGGCCTCCAAAGCGGTAATGTCACGAACCCGGGCTGCCAGAGGAACAACGCAGTTCGTAATGGCAATGACGCACAGCTGGGGAACTGGTCTCACCATAACGTGGCAGGAGTCTACGGGTCTCAGTGCCCTCCCTCGGAGCAGCTGGTGGAGAAAAACTGGGCAGCCCTGCTGATTTTAGTGGTCATCGCTGTCACGGTCATGGGCAACATCCTGGTGATCCTGGCCGTCTCCCTGGAGAAGAAACTGCAGAACGCCACAAACTATTTCTTGATGTCACTGGCAGTAGCTGACATGCTTCTCGGCATCTTGGTCATGCCGGTTTCCATGGTGACCATTCTCTATGGTAAGCATTGAGTGACACTCATATTGGGCTTCATTAAGTTGACATTTGGTGTGTTGCTGACTCGAGTCCAACAGGCACAGTGCTTTGTTGTTGTTGGTGTGGGGTTTTTTTTCTCAAATGAATGAATGGTTACATGACTAATGACTAAACAAACTCCACCTGCCTGCATTTGTTAGGCTTTGTTCACTCTGCAAATCATTTCTGAGACATTGGTGAGAGCAGGAAGCGAAGAAATCACATTAAATCTCATGTTTTTCTTTGCATTTTCAAACACTTATGTTTGGTTTTTAGAGAACTGCTCTTGAAAATATGTCTTATGAGACAATCCCAGTCTGTGCATGTTAGAAATCATGCATGGCTGTGGCTTGAGGACAGATGGAGAGCAGCAGTGATGGAGGTGTTCGGTGCTGTTGTTGTCAGTGAAGTGTTACTCTAAGTGCTACTTCAGCGCGACAAGAAAGGGGTACACAGAGGTGGTGTAGAGACCAAGTTACTGCAGTCCTTAAAATCACTGTTGCACAAAAATACAGCAGCATGCAAAAGTTTGGATGTCTTTAGATTTCTGTTAATGTGATGAACACAGGGTGAATTGATATTTAAAAGGCATAAAGTTATTGATAAAAACTTTCTTTTCTGTATTTTTAGAAAAAAGGGAGAGTGACAATAAATACGAGGACTGTGATTGAGAAGTTTGGAGACTCTTTAAGAGAAATGACCTGCTGTTACCAAGTTGTGTCAGATTTGTTTGTTGTGCTTGGTCACACAGTAGTAATCAGGAAAGTATTGCAGTTTTCAAATCTAACTGATCCCCATTTTCCAAGAGAATGCTATAAGAACAAAGCAAAAGGTAGCTTCTTGACTTCAGTTCAGAACTGAAGAAGCTTCTCAGTTTCACCTGGGTAAAACGTCTTCAAGAAACTTAAAGAAGTCCAGACACTTTTCTTTCCGAGCTCCTTAGACTATGATGACCTGGATGACTGAGAACCTTCACAGACAAAAGGTAGCTGTTTGCTCAGTTGGTAATGTCATTAATAAAAGGCAGTTAACAGGGTGAACTGCTTGCATTTCTAATGCTTCCATTTAAGTGCAAAAGATGTTTAGGTGCCACGCGTGCACAAATATGACCTTCACAGAGGAGGCATCAGAGAAAAAAAAATTCTTTCTTCATCACCCTCAGAAATTTCCATGCAATTTGGAAACAAGTACTGTGGACTAATATAGATAAAACAGAAACTTATTGAAAGCAATGAGCAAAAATGTGTGAAAAACGGATGCAGAATTGTTAAATATGGGGCTGATGAGTGAAACAATGAGCGAGCAAGAATTAATTTCATTAAATATCAGTGAACAGTAAAATAAATAATAAATAAAACTAAAGATTAAATTAAAATAATTTCTATAACAAGATAACAGTCCCCTTCAAAAACTACACTGGACTACCTCCCTAGGTGGAAGCTGAAGGTTTTACCATTCCATGGCCCTCATAGTCACCCTGGCCAAAATATAAAAAATCAGGGACTTTACTTCAAGACAGCTGCACATACAAAGCAACCAAGAAATTTCACAGAACTGTAAACCTTTTGCAGAAAGGAAGAAAAGGAAAAAATCCTCCCAAACAAGAACTTAACAAATCTTGGCTGCTACAAAAACTAAATGGTGAGCTTCTAAGTTCCTAAAGCTTTTCTTCCTTTACTTGTTTGTTACTTTGAAACTTTAAGAATGGAAACAGAAAGTTGTTTTTTCTTTAAATCAGGCATAACGTTATGATCACTGACAGGTGCAGCAGATCACACTTATTATCTCTTCTTTATGGCACCTGTTAGTGGCTGGGATATATTACAGAGCAAGTGAACATTTTGTCCTCAAAGGGGCTGATGTGTTAGAAGCAGGAGAAATGGGCCACATTGTGATAATTAGATGAGTGGATCAGAGCATCTTCAAAACTGCAGCTCTAGGGTTCCTGGTCTGCAGTGGTTAGTATCTATCAACAGTGGTCCAAGGAAGAAACAGTGATAACTAGTGGGTCATGGCCAGCTAAGGATCTGTGATGCATAGCTGCAGACCAGTCAGGGTCCCCATGCTGACCCTTGTCCACCACAATGGGTGGACAGAAAAAGGTGGGTCTGATGAATCACGTTTTCCTTTATATCATGTGGATGGCTCAGTGCATGTGCATCACTTACCTGGAGGACACCTGGCACCATTATGTACTATGGGAGGAAGGGAAGCAGGTGGAGGCAGTGTGAGGCTTTGGGCATTGTTCTACTGGGAAAACTTGGGTTCTGCCATCCGTGTGGATGTTACTTTGACATCCACCACCATCCATTTGAGAGCTCAGTTTATTTTAAGCATCTGTGGGATGTGCTTGACAAATAATTCCGATCCTTGGAGGCCCCGACTCACAACTTTTTCAATGGAATAGGGCTGTTTTGGAAGCAACATGGGGACCAACACAATAATAGGCAGGTGGTTATAATTTTGTGCCTGAACAATGTATATACTACCAGCAATCACATAAAGCCAAAGTATTGTTAGGTCAGATTCAGTTCTATTTAATTTAGTTCAGCTTTATTAATATAGCACCAAATCACTGTGGCACAGCCAAATAGAGATGTCGAGATGTGAATGACCACAGTCAAACTCACAGTGGCTGCATGCCTGTTGTCTGCTCCCAGCTCCTATTGTCTCATAACCCAAAATGAGGTTATTCAGAATTCAGAGACTGCCATTTAGCACAGCCTCTGGGTGTCTCTAGAAGTGCCTTTAAAGAAAAATGGAGACCACATAAAGGATGAGGGAGGGATGATTATCAAAAAAAGAAGTCCAATGACCCAATCAAATGTTCATATTTGGGGTGAGTAGAGATGGCCTCTCTCTCCATTGTTTTTGAGCACTGCTGTTATTTCTGGTGGTTCAGGTGCTGCTGATTAATGCCGCAGGAAGCTGAGTTTCCTCTGCCCTCCTTCATTTTCTTTGTTGATTTGCCTCTGTCCCACCATACTCAGATAACCTCTCCAAGACATACACACATACACCCACCTTCCACCGTCCTTCACTGTTGCCCATTTCCTGCTGATCCATTCTCATCTTCCTTGAGCTTCCCTGTGTCTCTGTAAATGTCACGAGCTGCTGCTCACATAAGAAGCTTTAAGCCCTAAGTAGCAAATTCATTTGCATGAGAAGAAGTGCAGCAAATTAGTCAAAAGCAAGAGTGCTTCCAAAAGAACGACCTCCAGTGCCTATTACTCGCCTTCCCTGGTCTTTAATGAGAAGACAAAGGAACTCATTAGCCACACCGATGCAAAACAAACACACACAAAGCAATTATTTTCTCATGTTGTTACACCGTTGCAGTGATTCTGATTTGTTTACTGATTCACTGAGCAAATGCAGCTTTGTTTCAGGGTGAGAAGGCATAATGATGATATTACAAGTGATCTTATGAAATGTGATAGTGGCCATGAGTGGGATTGTAGGAGGTTATTATATATGTCAAAAAGAAGATCATAGGCGAAATCAAGTGGCGAAGTTATGGATGGTTATTAACGAGGTCACGGATGAGTTTGTGCTGCTGAACTTGTCAAGATTATATTTGTAATGGGGTCATTAATGAGGCTGGGAGAGCCCACATTTTATGCATAATAATAAGTGAGATCACTGATAAAGCTGAACCAGTTGAGAGGCCCTTGGGCAAAAATTTATTGCGCAACTGCCAAATTCCCATTCCAGCCAAACCTCCTGTGCTGAGTCATAAAATTCTAACAGCTAAAACGCTGCAATTAATTAGAGAAAGTGTAGAAGTGAAAGAAGCCAGCTCAAGTTAAAAATGTGGGCTATTTAATTACTTTTGGCAAGTTAGACCTTTCATCAATTAAATGTGTTGCAGAAAGCTTATCTAGCTAGCACCTGCTCCATCTGACTTTCAGTCTACAATCTGAGAAGGTGCGGAAGTTTTCTATCCATTCACTGGGATAAATTGCTAGCTATAATTTAATAAATGTGTTAATTTTGCTGGCACTCAAAAAGAGTTTGGCTATGACTTGAATCACCTGATAACTCTCCTTGGAGAATCATCTGAGCATCATCTACCACAGTTAGCATAACTTGCCTGTTTTACTTGTTCAAATGTCCACTAATTAAGGAATATGGACCAGGGTGCTGCACCAAAAGCCAAGTTGTGATTACTTCGGTTGCTAGCAGGTTGCAGCTGTGTTTACACGAAAGACATAGATTTCTCCTTGAATACTCTACATTTATTCTCTGAGATGTGCTAAAACTTGAATAAGTGTGACGCAAATGGAGATGGAGAACATTCACCTATAAAGTTGCTGCTTACCACTATTTGGCAGGTATTCAGTATGTTCCATGCAAACTATAGGTGACTGTGACAACCTGCCAGACACGAAAGTAATCGCAAGGAAATTTTTGGTACAGCACCGTATTCCTCGTTACAACCAATTTCTTGCTAGCAACTGCCAGCAACCGTTCACAACCTCTAGCGTAACGGTTGAGGACACTGCACTTTGCTCTAGTGACTGGTGGTTACCAAGATATCACTGACCAGTGTCTAGGGCTGTGCAAATGTGTCTTTAGCAATGACTACATATTGACTTCCACCAACGATTTGTAACCAGCTGGGGAATAAAGTTGCCAGGGGTCACCAATTTGTCTCTAGGCCTGTGTGATAGTGGCCTAAGATGGTAATAGTATACCGGCCAAGTCAGCTACTACGAGACATAAAATGACAACAATTAGACACTTAACAACTTCAGAAAGACACATGAGACACAGCAAGCTGGAACGTAACTACAAAGAGCCTAAAGGTAGCTTTAAATTATTCTCCATTGTTTTATTTTCGTTTTTTTAATCCTGGTGTCCTGCTGTATAGAGGATTTTGGGCCTTTTTCTCGCCTGTGCTCAGGGACTCAGTCCATGGCAGCTTAAGCATGCTCACACTGTCACTGTATATGTGTTGACACTCATAGCATGGTGTCTCACAGAGATGCTAGCATGGCTGTTATCAGCCTTGATTTTGCAGAAGCGGATGTACCCAACATGAAAATGATTTATCTTTAAAAAGACCTCCAGAAGCTTTGTGGAGCCTAAATAAGTTTTGTCACTTTTCACACTGTTTTGAAATTTCATTCCTTGAGCGAACCTTGCTGAAGCAGTCAGGTTTATTCTCTTCAAATTCACTGTTATGTTCTCAGACAGGAAGTATAGCCGTATATCTTATTAGGGAGTATGTTAAACATGCCACGTGCTTATCAGCTTACCAGCCAAATGCTAATACTTTGTGGTGTTGGCTGGTGTGCCTGTCTTGTCTGGCCATGTTGGCAAGTGGCCAGGTGATGATTTAGAGATCCAGTTCTGCTCTACAAATCTATTTGGCTAAAACAAACAACCCAAGTGTCTTGGGAAATTGAAGATTAACATAGCATTGTGGCTGTGTGAACACTGTGGACACAGAGCTTGTTTCTCATCCATTTTACATTAAACCACAGGGGGCAAATACAGTTCTTACTGTGCAGTGCTGGTTTGCTTCTCCCCTCTTCCATGCCTTGTTTTTGTCATGCGGTCCCTGGAGATGAGCTGTCAAAATATACTTGACAGACTGAAGTGCTCTCACACCTTATAAAATCCTCCTGACACTCCTCTTTAATGCTTTAAAGAGCTTGAATAACTTGGGTTTCACTTGACTAGAATTTGCACCCATGATAGTTCAAGATGTACAGTCATACATCACCCAAAACAGAAAAATGACTGTCATTTCCTTTTAACAGATGTTTCCTCCAAGTTTTAGAGATTTCTTTGGAGACATTCAGGGACTATGTTTACTCTCCCTTCAGAGATTGACTGTGTTTTGTAATATAACTTTATTTCAAAGGGAAGGTGAAAGTGTGGTTTGTTAGACTGCATTGGAACTCTAAGTTATTTTTGCTGTTCTTCACTACAAAAAGAGGCATTGGAAAACTTGCCATTGGAAAATGTCAATATTTCGAAGTGACCGAGTGTTAAAAGTTTAGGAAGCACAGAACTGGCAGCATCCTTGAGAGAGAAACTTGACTAAATGGCAAGCCTGAACACTAAACAAGGAAGTTATATAAATATAAGTAGTTGTCATGTTATTCTTTGGCCATTGTGTTTGAAGGCCAGTGTGCTCAGTTAGCAGCAGTAAAGTGCAAACCTTCCGAGACCTAATGTGGGTTAGTTAGAAGTCACATTCTTTTTTCACTTTGACATTATTTGGACTTGCAAAAGTAGTATAACTAGTGTTGTTTGACTGCCTGTACTTTAAGTAGGGATATGATTGCAGTCTGTCACTCTGTCCAGACTGAGATCTCTTGAAAGCTACTGGATAGATTATAAAGATCTAAATACTAACAGTGTTGGGAAGGTTACTTTTAAAATGTATTCCACTACAGATTACAGAATACATGCCCCAAAATGTGGTTTGTAACGTATTCCATTAAGTTACTCAATATAACATATTCTGAATACTTTGGATTACTTAATATATTGTCATGCTTTTCACAACTACATGAATGTACTATTGCTGTGTGATTTATTACTATTACTGAAGGCTACTAGCCACCGAGCTAACATTGTTAGCTGGCGTTAGGTTAGTTCATAGACTGCTTTCAGAACTGCACATGATTATTTGCAGCTAGCGGGTTGTTAATGCTATCCATCAAGTCTAACATTCTGCAGTCTATGAAATAACCTCAGCTAACACCAGCTAACAATGTTAGCTCGTTGGTGAGTAGCCTTCAGTGAGAGTAATAAATCACATGGCAATAGTACATCAAAGATACTGAAGTGGCACATAACCCAGGTAGCTACCACAACTGAGACAAGGTAGTTGCAGTAGGCTAACATTAGTTTTTTAAAAAGAACTTACTTCCATGATGTTTCTTTAGGTTGGAGTCTTTTGATGCTGAGAGCAGCTTGGTTGCTGGCAAACAGAGTTTGCACTGAACGGTCAGATTTTGCCCATCCCTTTCTTCTTTAAATATGAAGTGGTGTCGAAATTTCTAAGTAAGAAATGCATTCCTGCCTGTGCACTGCTGGCTCTGTTGTGCTGTCCATTATGTAACTGACCCCACCAACATTAACAGGACACTTGTATTAGAGCCTCTTATTTCATGTTTTGTTTGGGTTTCCAGCAATGCGTGGAATTACCAAAATTAGAGAGGGGATAACCTAACATATGAAACAGGAAAAGACCGCCGTGTAATCCATTTATTTAAACAAAGTAACTGTATTCTGATTATCACCTTTCTAAACGGTAACTGTAACGGAATATAATTACTCATATTTTGTATTTTAAGTACGTAACGCTGGTACATGTATTCTGTTACTCCCCAACACTGATTACTAATCAGTGTCAGTTTCTAGCTGTTATTCTACAAACTGCATCCATTTCTCCAGCATGCTGCCATATACTTGAATCTTCAGAGCTTATATCCATATTTCATTATATTTTGAGACTGTGTGCAACTACCAGGAATTTTTAAACATGATAAAGAAAAATATGAGCAGTTACTAAGAAACACATGATGAATGAATAAGAAACAACCTGATAATTAATGAATTCATATTAAGTGGTTCCTGAGCAACACAAAATTGCAGGGAACTACAGATAATGATGAGTTGCCATGGCCCAAATTGGGAAATACTGTAACAATGCATCATGAGGTAGCCTTACTTCTGTAAAACAAAGACAAAAAAGTCACGTTTTTGTGTGGCACAAACAACAATCCCTCATTCATTAACTAGCAGTTTAATTACTTGTTGTGACTTCCCCAGAAAGAACTCAGTGGCTGTTTGCCATATTCAAATAAAAGAAAGTAACAACCCTGTAGAGAAGGGAAACAAGGCTTTCCTGAAGAAACTAGGCCTTGCGGGAACGTTCTCAGAGGATTCACTAATTCATTCATTAAACAGCATTCACTGGCTGCTGTCATTACACAAATGCCTACATGTTGGTTTTGCCACTGACATTCAATAAGGGTGTCTTCATGCATTTTCATAATCAGTATTAAGTGCCACCAACATCATGTGCTGTGACATTCGTAAATAAAGGAAAAAGGACAGACGGCATCAGGAAGAAGATGTAATATGCAGCAGAGAGAACAATGAAGGAAAAAGTTGCTAATACAGAAGGTGAATGGTTAGTAGGGAAATTGAATAATTACTTTTGGCTGAGTAAAACCAAAGCTTTGTCATTATCTGTAACATTACCTCACATGTAAAGCATTATTATGAAACGTATTTGGACTGCAGTAAATGGATTACATACTGTAGTCCTGCTGTGGTAGTCAAAACATAAGTTATACAACATCATTCAGAGGATTAGGATAAAGATATAACTGCACATGGCAGTTATTTGAGTGTTGCTGTTCAAATACAATAAAGAGGACCACATGAAACATACCATCAGTCTGATATCATTAAGATTTGAGTTGTGAACAGTTTGTTGAAAGAAAAGATTATTGTTTACATCTGAAGTCATTTGTTTTTGGTGGTATGGCTCTGTTCTGGCACCTGAACAAGCAGCAAGACCACAGAAGTGACATTCACTAAGTCAAATACAGCATGAACAGCTGTGGTGAAGGTGGGTGCCAAATTGGTTTGCAGATGTGCAGAAGAGCAGGTACCGCAAATAGTGCATTCATTGAAGAGTATCAGCCGATGTGGGTTGGCATTGAGATCAGCTGATCTCCTGGGATTGTGGCTGAGCGTAACTATATGGACTGCCAGAGATAAGGATAGGCTTGATTTGTATAATTATAAGTTGTATTGTACACTAAGGTAAAATTAAAATAATTATATGAGCTTGCTAAGAGTTAAACTGGGCTGCAGCCCTGGATCAACCTCTCTTGCTGAACTTAAATCCATTCCTGATGGACTTTTAGAAAACTTAATTTAAATCCTCCTGGTTCTAAATCCTGCAAAAGAGGAATTAGCCATACAATCTGTTCATCAGGAAAACTAATGAATGCAAATAAGAAAGAAATATCCAAGCACTCACTCTTGCCTTATAACCCCAATTCCAAAAAGAAGAGATTCAATGTAATAAATAAAAACAGAATGCAATGATTTGCAAATCTCATGGACCCATGTTTGATTTACTATAGAACAAAGAAAATTTATACAAATTTAAGAAAGAGGTAAAGAGAATATGTACTGAAGATCACGTTTACCATTGTGTAGGTTCCTCTCTTCTTTTAATATCAGTCTGTAAACATCTGGGGACTGAGGAGAGCAGCTGCTCGACTTCTGGGAGAGAAATGTTGTCCCGTTCTTATCTGACAGGATTTTAGCTGCTCAGCAGTCCTGGGTCTTATTTATCTGTGGATACAATCTGCGGTTTGGTGGTGTCTTGCTGAAATAGGCAAGGCTTTCCCTGAGGTATGATCTAGATGGGAGCACTTGTTGCTCTAAAACCTGAATATACCTTTTATCAGATGTGTAAGCTGGCAATTCTATAGGCACTGATGATGCACTGCCATACCATCAGAGATGCAGGCTGTTAATAAGTTGGATGTCCCTTCTCCTCTTTAGTCTGGCGGATGCACTCGGTTCAGGTTTTCCAACTAAATTCGTCCGACCACAGAACAGTTTTCCATTTTGCTTCAGTCCATTTTAAATTAGCTTTGGCCCAGAGAGGAATGCAGGATTTCTGGATTATGTTCCGATATGGCTTCTTCTTCATTTGTGGACAGCACAGTGAACTGAGCCCACGCAGTGATTTCCATGACAGAATCATACCTTGTTTTTAATTCAGTGCCTTCTGAGTGCCTAAAGATCATGGGCATCCAATACAGTTTTTCGGCTTTGTCAGTATTGGATGATATTATGTATGTGATAGTCAAAGTTTTACGATTTTACATTGAGCAACATTATTCTGAGCCTCTACCTCTCTAAGTTGCTCTTTTTAATATCCAATCATGTTACTCACATGTCGCCAGTGAATGTAATTATTTGCAAAATGTTCCAAATGTTTCCTTTCAGCACCACTTATTTTCCAGCCTTTTGTTGCTGCATGTTGCTCTCATGAATTTCAAAATGAGCTAATATTTTTTTTATGACATAGTGAAACGTCTCATTTTAAACATCTGATATGCTTTCTAGGTTCTGTTGTGAATAAAATCTGGGTTTATGAGATTTTCAAATGATTGCTTTCTCTGTATTCTTTGTCTTCATTTTTAAATCACATTTCCCGTATACTGTTTCCTACCTCATAATAAATCCGAATTTATGGAACAAACTGATCACCCCAGGGCAAGTACATATCATTTCTATAACACATCTGATCTTCAATCAGCCTTAGCTGACTGATATCAAAAGACGTTGTCTGTAGAAGCATGTGTGTTTAAGTGATTTAGGTGTGTTCTGTTCAGTGTGGACTAACAAAGCTGTCCACACACTCAAACAACTTCTCAAATGGAACCAGTGTCTCTTCTCAGCATAAAAGACCAGCCTTCTTTCCAATTCAGTTGGTTGGTAATCAGTGCTTGTTGGTGCTAAAACACTGGTCACTGGTCATTTGGTCAATAGAGACAATAATGAAAAACAGGCTCTGTGGGAACAGAAAGTCAATGAATGCTTGCCAAGTTCTCCAGTTTGCCAACTTCAGCTCCTGCTCCTGTCTCAGTCTGACCTCTGCTGTCTAGATAATTTAATATCATATAGATTTTTTTTTTTTTTTACATTTTAGCTTCAAATGCTCATTTTCTCGCTCTCATCCCTCCCTCCCTCTGGGCATTTGGGCTTGTTAATGTCTTTCCTCTCACTGTGCAGACTTTAACGCCGCTATTCATCCATCACTTGCTGCCTTTGGTTCCTGTGTTTCTGATTTGAAAAGTTTACCTCTTAGAAGGTCTCTGGCAGAAAGAATAACAAGCACTTCTGTATCAAAGCCACTGGATTTTGCCCGCTTGTCTTGGATGGGCAGCTGTGTAGAATAAGATTTACTTAAAAGATTAAGCTGTGTTTCTCCTGTGGATTCCCCTGTGATTCCCTGCCAAACCAAGCACTGACTCCAGATCTTGTGCATGTTACATAATTCAATGACGGGAAAACGACAAAGCCAATAAAGGAAATTCTTTTTTTTTATTTTTTATTTACTGTCTAGATTTATTAATAGAACTTAACTGTCATGTAGCATCAAATGTCAATAATATTTTTATTTATTTATTTTTTGTAAATATCTACTAACCATTCCCGCTCATGCTAACTATTAGGGGTGTTATCATATGCTGATTCAGATACAGCTCTATATGCTGATTATGAAGGACAGGGAGGTAACAATAAAAAATAAAACCACGCTTAAGAATTACAAGTCAACATATAAATAAATAAATAAATAAATAAATAAATAAAAGGTTAGCTATAAAGCATTAAAATGCAAGTGAGAATGGAGCGTGAAATTCTCCAGGTAGATTTGCGTTCACTGTAATGTGGGAAAGTTAGCAGAATGTTGAACAGGAACCAGAGGCAAAGGCAAACCTTTGATCTTCTTTCCAATGCTCCCCTGTGTTCATGAACTTTGAGGAGCAAACAAAAAGAAGAGAGTGTGAATACAAGAAATGAGTTTCTTCTGTAGGATGTCTGGGTTCACCCTTCAAGACAAGGTGAAAAGCTCAAACATTAATTTCAGAGTCAAGCTGCTGCTTCTTTAGATTGGAAGGATGCGGCTGGAGACCCAGGGGTAGATCCCGAATGGGATAAAGAGATTATATAATTCATCCAGCCTGACAATTCCCAGGATCTCATGGGAGGAGCTGCAAGATCTGGAAAATCTGGACTGGCTTTCTTTTCCGATAGCCACCCATTGTTTAGGAAAGTCCTAATGTGAGGCCTCGAGCTGAGCATTGACTGAGAAATCACAGGGTACTTCACAGTGAAACAGTAGCAATGGTACTCTTGTGCTTTTTTTTTTCTCTCTGACTCAAATGAATTCCAAAAAAAATTGTTTTGTAAAATATGACTTAAAACTTGTGACTGAAACAATAAACTCATCAGGAAAGTGTTGTCTGCAATCCCAGTGAAATGAAACTAATGTCCAGTTTCGCAATGACTCTTATGGTCTTTTTGCAGTCACAGGTATCGCCCCCTGTGTGCCATTAGAAAGAATGCAGGTTTAAAGTATTTCAGATTCAGATTCAATACATTACCGTAGGAATACAGCTAGAAAACAGCTAGCTTAAAAAAGAGAAAAAATGACACCATAACATAGAATTTTCCTTTTAAACTGTAAACTGTAGCTCCTCACAATATCCTTTGTTCCTGCGTTTAAAGAACACAAACCTTATAAAAATTCATAGCTTTCCCAGAACCCTGAAATTAACCCTGTCCAGCTCCTCTGGGATATACTAAAGCACACACCGGGAGCCAGACCTCATTGGATGTTACATTTAATAGCTACTGGAAAGGGTGTAACTAGAATAGTGCATGCAGCAGCAGCGTAATGATAATATTGTGATTTCTAATGATTCCCATTCAGGGAACACTTATGACTGTTGTCTTTCTTGCCTATGTTTTCGGTCCTGACTGCGTGATGTTATTTCAGCAGCCTCCATGTTTTTGTTCGGTTCATTGTTTTATACTTCAGCAGAGTGAGTTCATGATTCATGTGGTAAACAGCCTTATCAAGCAACAGATGAAAATACAGCTGAACTCATTACAGGCTGGGCTGTTTGTTCTTTCACCTCATCAGGTTTTGTACCATCTACTGAAATAACAGCTTTACACTCTGCAAGAGCAGCTGGGTTCTACACCATCCTGGCCCCCACAAATTCAGAATTAAATGGTCCCCAAGTGTAAAAATGGAGCACTTTTATATTATAAAAATTCAAAATCATAATAGAGGCCTCCAAAGGCTGCACTGTTTATTACATTTATGTAATGTGCAAGTGACATAAAGAAGAAAATTGTAATTATGATACTTAAAATTTAAATAAATCACATTGGCCCAGATTTATCTACAAGGGGAGTGCTGTGTTGCCCTCATAATGCATCATTTCATGCCAACCAAGGGACACTTTCAGCACTTTAGTGCTGAAAAGATTACTTGATTAATTGCTTAATTAACTCACCATCTTCGTTTTACTCACTTTTTAGCCACAAATGCCCCCAAAATGTGCTTGTTGGAGCCTCTCATTATAAATATTGTTTCTTTCGGTGCAACTAGCTGACACAACCCTGGAGAGATTTGTGTCTCCTCCTGGGCTCCAACCAGGCACATGCGTAAATCACTACACTACACTGAAAGTCCAAATACAAATAAAGTTAGCTACAACCAACACGATCACATCAACACATTATACATAAAATTATAAAATACCCTTGCTATATAAAAAAAATCTGCTATGCAGATGATACCCAGCTTTATCTATCCATGATGCTAGATGATACAAATCAATTAGTTAAACTCCAGGAATGTCTTAAAGACATAAAGTCCTGGACTTCCTCTAATTTCCTGCTTCTAAAGTCAGACAAAACTAAGGTTATTGCTCTCTGTCCTAAATATCTTATAAAGATGCTTTCTAGCAATAATCTAAACATGTACTGGACAAAAGAACAAAATGGAATACAGGTGTACGAGAACAACGAGCAAAGATAAAGTAACGTAAGACAGTGGTGACAAGTTAGCAAAAGAATGGTTTTACTGTGTGGTTAACTATCCACTATTCATGACAGAGAACACAATAACAAAATTTCATAAAGCAAATCAATACATGCACATACACACCAGTGTACACGGTTGTTATCCTAATGCCCAGTCTGTAAAAAGGAGCAGTTCCAATAACAATCTGCTGCCAAGGCTGGAAAGAGTTGTTGAAAGATAACATTTAAATTTCCCACGTGTGGGACTAATAAAGGTTATCTTATCTTATCTCATCTTATCTTGAGGAAAGATAAGATAAGAGGAAATTATAGTTATTCTAGCTACACAATTAGCAACTTAATGCTAATTCACTATATGTTGTTTCTGCTGCTTGCACAGTTACTTGGTGGACTTTGTGCCTGTTGAAGCTGCATACACAAGCCTAGGCCTCATAATGTGTTTCTTAATAAATGCTGAAAAACTGCTTTAACACACCACTTGTAGCCCTTGCAGCATTTATATCTCTACACTTCAAGACTGTGCACACTTTGTGAGAACAGTTGGTAGGTCAAAAGCAGAACAGGCAGGAATATATGGACAGATATCTCTGAAAAGCCGTTGGCCTCACTGCGTTGATGTGAGAACCAACCACAATATAATTTAATGGCAAATGCCATTATCACCACACAACTACAGTACTGATAAAAAGGTGTAAGCACAGCATTTGTAGAATTTTTCTTGTCGAGCAAACTTTTCTCTTTTGGTCAGATACCTGCAGACAAGCTGACTTGGATGTATGTAGCTGTTCTTCTTTTACAAAATCAAGTCTTGCAGGTGTGGTGGCGCAGAGGTGAACCTTCAACATAAAGCCCTTATGTAGAAAACTAATTCAAATGCCTTTTTTTTTTTTTTTTAGGAATTTTCCAAAAGCTATGAGTGTGTAGCACTACAGCATCTTCCAGCATCCCTTTATGTCAACCTCTTAAATGCAGACACCAAATAAAAAGCAACTAAGAACAAAAGGTGGAAAAGGTTAAACAGATCAAACATGGCTGAGGAAATTCTGTTTTATGGTGCTCTGGGGTTTTTTCCTTTTAGAGATAAGGACTTCTGACAGACTGTGGACCCAGTTTAAGCTTTAATATCCTGAGCTCACATTTTACACTGCGAAGTAGGGTGGGTGTCGCAACAGCTAAAAAGTCTTCAGGTGCTGGTTTTGTGGTAGCATTGATGAGGCGTTGACCGGTCTCTAAATACTCTCTAATTCCTCTCTTGACAGAAGTGGGGATAAGAAAGGGTTGTAAGCAGAATGTGACTGAAAGTCAGCCGAGATACAACGTCCCATGTGGAAAATATCCTCTGTTGTGCTCATCCATTTGTGCTCAACTGCTCGAGATGGAGGAGATTTTTCTTTTTGTGTGTCTCTGAGCCATAGAGCGAAGCACAAAGCAGCCTGAACAAAAACAGAGCAGCAGGCAAGCGTTCAAATCATCCAACATCCTCCTTCTCCTGCTCGCTCGCATGACCAGATGGAACAAAGTGAAACAGATGCAAACAAAAGGGCAGACCCATTATAAGGCTCTGCTTTCCAGATGTGAAACCACAGGGCAAAAGGTCAAGATGTGAAAAACAAAAACAAAAAAAATATGATCGTGAGTGGAGGGTAGTGAATAGGTTAACAGATAAATAGAGATACTGTATAGCGAGATGAGAGGAGAGGGGGCATGAGATGAATGCAGCCTCTGAAGTCATTTAGGGCAAATACAATGGCTGATATCTTATATAACACACTTTATTTACATAGAAAAGCCAGAGGCAAAATTCTGCAAAAAAAGATGAGATAACGCTTCATTGTCTGTTAACACGGGAATCTGCCGTGGATCATATGTTCCAACAATCACCAGAATAATGATGGTAGAACATAAAAGAAGCTCTATAAATACTGTAAAAGAACATAAGCAGAGCAGTCTGCAAGTGCCATAAACAAAGTCACGAAGAAAAGGGAGACAGAGTATGTTTAGCAAAATTATGTCAATTTTAAAATTATTCTACATAAAAAAGAAATCTTCCCACCAAGCCAAGTTTGTGAGATGCATTCTAATATACAGGCTAACAAACCAAATGGATTTTATTATTAATTAAAAATGACAAAAAGGTTTGAGGAAAAACAAACAAAAACACTCAAAACTTGCATTAAAAACGTTAAAATGCAGGAATAAAATGTCAATCCATCCATCTCTAAATATGTTGGGACAGAAGCAGCACAGGTTGGAAAAGTGAGTGATACTAAAAAGAGAAAGCTAAAGTAACATTTTGCGACTAATTAGTTTTACTGATTTAAAAAGAGCATCTTAGAAAGACAGAATTTTTCTGAATGAAACATATTTTCTGCAAAAAAACAACAACAAAAAAACCACACAAAAAAGAAAAAAAAACGGGAAATAATGTTAGATTAATGTTACTCAACTTTGGGAAGACTTTGAATATATCATCATATTAAGTACATTGTCAAAATCTGGAGAAATCTCTGTGCGTGGGGATAAGACTGAGAATCACTGTTGAATACGTTTGATTTTTAGGCTCTCAGGTGGCACTACATTAAAAATAGACATAATTCTGTCATTGAAATCACTGCATGGGTTCAGGAAAACTTCCAGAAATCACTGTCTATGTGCATAGTTCACTATAATAGCCACAAATGCAGGTTAAACCTCTATCAAATGAAGAAAAAGCCACATGTGAACTAGATAAGCTGTCATCTTTTATGGGCCACAGCTCAATTAAGGTGGACTGAGGCAAAGTTGAAAACTGTTCTGTGGTCAGATGAATTTACATTTTAAAATGTTTTTTGGGAAAAACGGACACCGCGTCCTCTTAACTAAAAAGGGGAATGGCCATCAACCTTGTTGTCAGCGCTCACTTCAAAACCCTGCATTTCTTATTCTATGTGGGTACATCAGTGCCTATGGAATTGGCAACTTGCACATCTGAAAAGTCACCACCAGTGCTGAAAGGTATATACAGGTTTTAGAGCAACTTGTGCTCCCATCCAGATGATACCTTTGTCAGGGAAGGCCTTACATACTTCAGCAAGACAATGCTAAACTGCATACTGCATCTATTAGAAGAGTCTGTGTACTAACCTGCCCTGATTGCAGTGCAGACTTTTCACCAACTGAAAACAATTGACATTACAAAATGAAATAAATGCCAAAGAAGAACCAGGACTACTGGGCAGTATTCTTAAAATGACAAATGTTCACATCTTAAACATTTGGTACATTTGCTATGTTCTATTGTGAATAAATTATGAGTTTATGAGGTGTGCAAATTGGGGTTGCACTGCAGGACTGACAAAGAGACAGACAACTATTCACAGGCACATGAGGCCCAATTTAGAATCACAAGTAAACCTAAGAAACAGGTCTTTGGGAGAAAGCCAGAGTACCCAGGGAGAGGTCATGCAGGCACAGTGAGAACACGCAAACTCCGCAAAGAAAGGTCCCAGCCGGCCGGTGGATTCACTGGCCAGCCACAGTGATTAGCACTGTCACCTTCTTCCTGTGAGGTGACAAAGGTGATTACCTGACCTGTTAGTGGGCTGGCTAAGAGACCTCATTTAAAAAAAAAATGCTAATTTTGTCAATATTGCACCATAACTAAAAGTGTCTTATGAATCGACTGTGGTGTCTTTACTACCTTTTTATTTTAATAATAATCTCTATAACAACAGACACTCCAAAAAAAGGGATGTCTTTCAAAGTGGTAAACCAAACCTTACATTCTTGCAAAAGTTATTGCAAAATAATCAAGAGAGAAATCAAACACTCTTATTTCAGCTAGTCGATAGTTGTGGACGTTCACTGCTAAACACTTTTCTCCCGGGTCCTGAGAGCAGCATATAATTAATGTTGAGTAATTAGGGATTATGATGACACACTGAGTCAGAATGCTGTAATTTGGACTGAGCACGTTCGTTTCATTCTCAGGGGAGGAAAACTCACGTTTCTGTCCAAGTCCACTGAAGATGAAACTCAACAGCTGCCTTCTCACACGTGTAGCCATCTCAGTGCTGTTATGTCACTTACCTGTTATAGAGTACATGTACTCTATAACAGGTAAGTGACACAATCTGTAACTCAGAAACATATATGTACATGTGTCTGAGTTATGGCTGACCTTTTAACTTAAATTTCTCTCTTCTTGTTGATTCTAATGAAATGTGAAAATAACCAGAGTGTTGCACCTGCCATAGCTGCCCTCTTTATCTCTTCATTTCACTCTTCCTTTAAATAATTTCAAATTATATTTTGAAAGTATATATCGAAACTATATTTTTATACTAATATACTTTTACCAATTATATATGTATTTTTGTACTTACTGACATTGCCATTGCGTTACATTTTATTATGAAGAGCTCTGGCTACAGCACAGCATGACTTAATTTCTTTCACTGATTTAAAAACATCTTTTCAGCTGTTATTGGTACTAAAGCTAAAACCTCACTGTTCACTGTTAACAGTTTTTCATTAAGAAGTTAAGTATTTTGTCATATGGTGCATGAGGGCTGAGCCTTCAGCTGACGTAATGTGTATTAAATAAAAGCATTCACTGCTTATATAATTTCTTTAGAAGTATTCGTGCTCACAGCCACTGAAAACTGTTACTGCTTTCATAATGTTGCATTAGACAATGTTGCATCTTGGAGCTTATAGATGTGTTAGCTGGTCTAAACCATGGATGGAAAAATCCATTCACATAACAGTATTGATTCTTATTCTCTAAGAGTCACTGCCAATAGAAAAAAAACCCACATTTTTGTAACACCTGAATATAGGCCTTGAGAAAATTACTGCTGTTTTGACTGGGATCAGCTTTGCTTTAGAGCACAAAGCCTCACAATTCAAACAATGAAACAGTTTAAAATAACCAGTACCACAACAACATCAGGAATGGTCTCCTAAGAATGTGTCCAAAACAAAACTCTACCCTTTAGTCTGTTGAGGTATATATGTGGAATGTGGGTGATCTTGACGCAAAGAAAACTTTCATTGTGGCTCATGTTCACAGATAAACACAAACATGAGGAGCTACAGTATATTCTGGACAACAGAGCAGCACAACACAAGTCTTCATACTGTATATACTGGCGGTTGATTGGGGATAAGAAATGGAAACGTGAGAGTAATCATACATGGATGAGGACGATCAGAGAAAAATGAAGGGAGACGGGAATTAAAAACAAAAACAAATCACATAAGGTAAGCAAGTAGGGAACAAGCCAAAAAGGCAGATGATTAACAGGAAGAACATGATTAAAAGGAAGACCATAGTCTGGATTTGGTAACTTAATAATTAGCTTCACAAAGGTTTTTGAAAACTTTGTGCTCCATTGACACAGATTAATGTGTGCATCCAACTTCAGAACATCAAATTAAATCAAATCACTTTATTCTCACATCACATGTTCTGGTACACTGGTACAGCAGATGCGAGTGAAATTGTTGTGTGCAAGCTTCACAAGCAACATCTGACCACACTGAAGAAATTTGAAAGCATTTAGCTAATATCTGCTATCATTAAACATATCCACCATACAAACACATTTCTTAATGGCAGCGCTGCATTTGGTCATAATTTGGTTGCATAATTTTGTAGCAATATTACCAAATGCTAAGCACACTACACAGAGACTTTTCTATATATGTGGATATGTTTTACTAATCTAAGTATGATGTTACATGAAACTTGGGGTAATGCTATTATAATGCTATTATCAGCATGTTGGGTCCCTGCCTGTTTGCTGGTCACATCAATGTGGGCAGAGACCCTGAGGCAAAACCAGAACATGCTAGAGAGATTATATCCCATCTGGCTTCAGTGTCCTGCACAATGGGAGCAGGGGGCTTATCCTGATGTCACCCTGAGCTTGGCCTAGTTGGATGGATGGACTTTAAATGCCATTCTTTGTCAGAATAAGAAAATGAAAAGAGTGAAACCTGGACAGTAAGGGATCTGTGTCCTGAGGTTTCACAGGCCGACATCCACATGTGTGGAAATGAGATCACTACTGAAAGATTTACTCGAGTTCAGTCTCATCAAACGCTGCTTTTCAAAGTAGCCGTGTACCATGAGTTAAGCATTAAGAGTTTGAAATGTATTTTCTGTTATTATCAGTTTAATGAAACAGGATGTTTGAACAGTAATTATCCCTTTTTTGATTTACCTCTGTTTTCATGTGGTAGTGTTTAACTGTGTACATGTGCACTCTGTCTGATCTCACCATGTGTTCATTGCAAAAGCTTTTCATGTGCAAAACAGAGTCTGTCCCAGCTAATTAAATGTCTGTTTAATTCTTTACTCTTTTGCTCTGAACAGTTCGACAGAAAAGACAATTAACATGCTGACAAAGTTCCCTGCAGCAACAGAAACACACGCACACAGATAAACTCAGACACACACAGGAAGGTGGTCGATGAGGACTAAATAAATCGCGGCAGGGGTCTTGTTGGTTTATTTACATGCTTTATCTTGTTAGTTTGCAAGCTAGTCACTAGCTAATTAACTGCATGTTGACAGCAATAAAGCATGGCAAGGTTTGTTGTCAGAGCCCATTCATAAACGGAGATAATTTCCAACACGAGGGGAGTATTGAGTGGGCCTACCTAGCTACTCCCCAAGGAGCCTAAACATTTAGAGCAAAATGTCTTCAAACCAGAGTTTCACAAAAGAAGCTCTTCAAACAAGTCATATTTAATGTTTTCATAAAATGATGCAAAAAAATTAAAAAAAGAAAAGAAATCATCGAGAATGTTTTCATTTAAACTCTTCACAAAAATATGTGACAGCTGCTCTGCTTGTTTAAAGTTTGCTAATATTTCATCCCTTCTAGTGGAATCTTCATTAATCATTGAAGTGAAGCAGAGGTTAAGTCAAGTCAAATTTTATATCTACAGCACAATTTTGAACAATGTCAGGTGCTGACCAAAGGGTGTACATAACAGTCACCAAATCAATAATACATACAATGCAAATAAAATAAATAAGACTGTGTTTGCATGTTAAAGACAGGGAAATATCCTTAACTAAACCTGAGAGCAAGCACACCACTGAGACATTTAAGAACAAGTAATACAGTTTTAAACTGGATCCTGAAGTGCACTGGAAGGCAGTATAAGGAGGTCAAATTGGTGCAATGAGACCATGCTGTTTCTTTCCTATCAAAAGGCGAGCTACTGCATTTTGAACAGTTTGCAGTCAACAAAGTAATGACTAATCAGAGCCAACATATACAGAGCTAATCTGTTTATCAAGCGTCACACCAAGGTTCCTTGTAACTGGATGATAGTAAGAGGATAAGAAACCAATGACACTGTCATCTAACAGGCTGGGTTGCCCAGATAAAATTTCAGTCTTACTTTTGTTCAGACTGAAGAGGTTTATATCTACAATCATGACATCTCTAAGTACGTCTCTAAGACAGTTCACCAGTACCTGAATAGAAACATGGATGCTGCTTTGTCAAGGCAAATATATCTGTAGCTCATCCAAAAAAGCGACGAAAACAAAAAATATACCTTAATGGAATGGAACCTCGAAGTACCCCACACCAAACAGATGACAAATACTAACCTACATGGACAGAGAAATTCCCATCTGACAAATATGACTGGAACTATTTAAAAGCTGCACCTTTAATATCTATATTTAATTCAAGTTGTGACAGAAGAATGCTCTGATCTATATTGTCAAATGCTGCAGTCAGGTCCAAGACCACGAGGACAGCAGAATTACTGGCAACAAAACTTAAAGGTAAGTCATTAAAGACTCTTAGAAGGGCTGCTTCTGTGCTATGAGGTCAACCCCTGGTGTGCCACAGATGGCAACAACGAAACAAAAAAGGCATACACGCAAACAAACAAGAAGGACCACAGGCCTTTGTCAGAGGCCATCGTCAGCTTGCAATAACTGTCTGACTTTTTCTTTCAGATTACCTGAAAGCAATCACTATTGACATTTTTGGTTTACAGGGACACATGTTAATCTCACGCTCTTTCTTTTCTCACTCTCTCACTTACACATATTACACAAGTCTATATAAATGTATGTGAATCCATTTTTTTTAGACAGAGAACAGAGAAGTTACATGGCCACTGCAGCTCTGTGACTCATGGACGCAGGGATGAAGGCTGTGCGCACACATCTCATGTCAATGCCGTTACCATGGGTGATTGTAAAGCCCATCATGTTGCATAGTGGAAATGCATCTTGATGCATTCTCAATCATCCAGGAAAGTAAATCTCCAAAAGTTGATTCTGTTCATCTGGACGTAGCGTTTTGTGGGAGAAACGTTTCGTCACTCATCCAAGTGACTTCTTCAGTCTCAGCTGACTGCAGGTTTCCCCAATCTTATAAACAGTACATTTGCATAACGACTGAAACCAGCCCACTGAAGGAA
>VUQG01029420.1:0-21893 GCA_015106755.1 Etia nguti | reverse complement strand
GTACTTTCAAAGCAGAAGATGTGCCTTTTACAGTGTGTTGACTTTAGCACTAAAGAACAACTTTTACTTTGAAAACAATTATTCTCTGTTTATCTCCAAAAGTTGATTCTGTTCATCTGGACGTAGCGTTTTGTGGGAGAAACGTTACGTCCAGATGAACAGAATCAACTTTTGGAGATTTACTTTCCTGGATGATTGAGAATGCATCAAGACATTCTCTGTTTATATTTTGTATTGATCCTTTTCAAGTTTCACTACAACTTGGTAGTTAGTTGGTAAGTGTCTGCAGAGAAACACGACATCTTCCATGCAAACTATGGGTGAATGTGGCAATTTGCTAATGACCAAAACAACCACAAGGAAGTTTTTGGTGAGTATTTCTTTTTGCAGCTGTTTTGCAACGTCAAGCAATCACACAGAGAGAGAGCTGCATGGTTACCAGGCCATAAAAGCTACATGTCAAAAATCACCAGTCTTAAAAACACACAAAAAAAATGTTGGTAATTTTGCCCATAAAGCAATGTTTAAAAAGCTTGTTTCTCTCTGGTAATTACAGCTGCAGTATGCATGGACACAGGTTTACAACATCACAGCTTCATTAATGGGTCAGTCCAGTCGACCAACATAATCAACTTGCACCCTCCAAATTCACATTATGGATGCGTTTAGCCAAGGAAAACAATGAGTACACTTAAATACACTTAAATAATTATGATGAAAGTTTTTGTTAAACCTTTATTTAACCAGGAAGTGAAACTCTCAAGATTAAGAATGTCTTTTTTTTAGAGAGTGTCCTCAAGTTTTTTTTCTAGAAACTAGAGTGCGTAAAGAAAACGTTCACGAGCATGCAGAGAACAGAACTGCACAGAGATTGACCTTGGAACAAACATGATGGGCATATGTTCCCCAGTTTGGCTCTTCAGAAGTTTTCAAACCTAATTTTGAGTATTTACACTTTCGTTTTTCACATATTACGAGTCATTTTAGACATGCAGTTTTTACTTCCAGTAACCTTTGAATTTAAAGTTAGGGCTCTATTAGATAAAGGCATCAAAATAACTGTCCACATATATGGCTGGATGTTTCACCAAGATGGCTGCTAATTAGCAAAGTATATCAGAAATATTCAATTTCAAAATTCAATTTATTTTAAGTCAGTTTTAGTTATATTGCACCACTTCACAACTACAGCCATCTCAAGGCACTTTGGTGCCCAATAATATGGTGATTATTAATGAGAATTTCCACTAAACACTATGAAATCAAATACTTTTAAAAGAATTATGACCAGCACATAACACCAGCAATTCTTTGTCCATTACAACCCTCTGCTATTGTCTACCAAATAAAAATGTCTTGCACAAAGCTCAGTGCACTTTGCAAAAACATAAATCAGCCACACAAGAGGCTGCTGCGCTTGGTTTTTATTATTAATGAGAACAGCAGCAAGTGTTAACGCAAGCAACTTTCAAAACCCTGCGCACGCCAGGGGCGACTAACTGCCTCAGGACAGCGGCACAAAAAGCTGGTTCTCTGTTAAGGCTTTGCCAGCAACAAAAAAAGGCTTGAGAATAGTAAAAATAAAAAACACGTGGCTTCAGTATAAACACTGTGGAGATATTTAAAAAAAAAAAAAAGGTTTATCAAAACAAGCTAACCAGGGCAGATGCAGAGCCTCCAGTTAACGATGCCGACCATACTTAAATCACACTTACAAAGAAAACAAAAGCTCACCTTGACAGGGAACATGGTGATGGTCTCTGGGCTGTCGATGCTGTACCAGATGCAGAGGTTTCCCCGGTTTTGGGCGACCACCACATCGCTGCCAGGGACCCACTGGACATAAGAGCAGAAACTCAGCAATGTGGTCTTCCCGCCAGACTGTACATCGTACAGATGGAGCTGCGGAGGACAGAGAAAGATAGAAAGATATAGAAATTCCTATTTTCATCATCAGGAAATGGTTTCAAGTCCAGCAGTAAAGGTAAAGTCCAGCAAGTGTCGCTGTACATAAGAATGAATTATACCAATTTCAGCTGCGATCATTAAATATAAAGTTGGTAAATATAGAGTCCAGAGAGTTAATCTGTCTTAGCTTAGCATAAAATGAAAAAATAGGTTCTATACAAAGGTAACAAAACCACTTTACAGTCCGTCAAAGCTCATTTGTATCCACAATAATATTATATTTTTATTATATACTATATAATTTAAATGTTTCATAGGAAGTTTATGCTGACAGTACTTTGCACCAGATTATCTTTTACTATCTTTAAAAGAGTCATTCAAGAGTATTCAGAGCATCATGGATCACCACTTAAAGTCAGACTAAGTTAAATTTAATTTGATTTATTTGAGTCATTGATTTATTTTTTGCACCTGCATTTGTTGGTTTAGTTTACTTATAACCTCATTAGGTTAGGAATGTAAGTTCCAGGCCCATTGCACAGCAGACCCACACTCCTTCCACCTGTTTGTTTCCTTTATCCATGTCTCCACACCTTATTTTATTTTATTTCTTGAACTTCTGTAGGAAAACTGACTCTTGGGTGTGGCATCCTCTTTATATGCAGTCTCTGGAATAAGCCAAGACTTTATGTTTTCCTTTTTGTGGCAAAAATATGTAACTAGTACTTGGATTTTGGGGGGTGCATCTGAAGATATAATGTGGTTATTCTTTGATCTATAGAAAACCTGCTTGATGAATTTTGTAACCTTTAGGTAGGAGACCTTAAAAGTGGGAGAACTGTTTCTCCTTGTCCACAGTACAAAATAGGTCTTATGTATCTTCTATTATTAGGTCCATAATTTGTTGGACCTTTTAGCACATTAGATTATTGTCAAGCGTCCTAAAAATGTTTGTAAAAACTCCTTGAATTAAAGCTGAAAGTATGCACTTCAAACACATCTTAATAGTCTTGTTTAAAACCCACTGGTTTACACAACAGTTTTTACTTCTTTTTATTCCATCCATCCATTCTCTTCCGCTTATTCTTGTCAGGGTTTGAGCCTATCCCAGCCTGTCTAGGGCGAGAGGCAGGGTACACCCTATACAGGTTGCCAGTGTGCCACAGGGCTAACACATAGAGACAAACAACCATTTGCGCCTATGGGCAATTTAGAGTTACCATTTAATATAACCCCACTAAAATGAATCCAAAATGTCTGAATAGCAGGTAGGAGGGACCGCCAGCTCTGTGTGCCTGCATTTAGAGCAGTCTAGCCTAAAGCCTAAACCCTTGGCCCACTACCTTCTTTCTTCGAAACTGTAACCATGATTGACATTCCACATACACTTTATGGCTTTATTATTACTTCCATCCTTTATAGTATAATTTGTTGCCACTGTAACATCTCTGGATTAACATTATAGGTTATTTGATATATGACAGCAGAAACACTTAAACAAAGAGTAAGAATTCTATAGGAAGCATTTTGCTAGCAACCTGTTCTTGTAGGTTGAGGTTTACATTAGCATAGTTAAACTCATTTGGCTTGAACAAAGTTGATTAACATCCAGCAGCTCCACGTGAAAACTCCCACTGCAATAATCTGTTCCACTGTGCACTTGATGAGAATGTAGATTCTATAAGCTACAGAGACTCCCGCAGCGCTTAATGTGCATGTGTGAATATGTCAGACCGCCCGCTGATGTAATCAGCTTCCTTAATGCCCTCCCCACACCCACCACCACTAATTTTAATAATGCTTTGTCTATAGTCTCACCCTGGTGCTCAGCTTGCCAACTTTAAAATGCAATGAGGACAAGCAGCCTATTGATAAGGTCATCTGAAAGCAAGGACCAATTAAAGAAACATTTTTTGACTCTGTACTGTTGAAAAAAAAATGGGAAAATGAAATTTCTCCCAGATTGTGGAGTATACTGAATTTGTAGTTAGGAAAACCACCATTAGTGCTGTAATAAAGGTAAACGTTAATAACCACTGCAGATCAGACGAATTAACATTTACAGTAAAAACCTGGGCATAAAAAATGGTTCATTGATATAAAAAAAAAAATCTGCACACAAGCTTTTCAGTGATTTTTTTTTTACAGAGTTTTTTTTCTGCCACTAATTACCGTCAAACTTTTCTATTCTTCAACTTCTTCCTCAAGTCATTGATGGTCATAAATATTTTACAATCTCTCTCCCTAAAGTTCCTTTTGCATATACTAAAAGGAAACTTGTACACTACATTTGTAAAACTGAATTATGTGTCACAGCAAGTCGCACTGGAGGAAAAAGTTAGACTCCACGGAGGGATTCTCAATTACCTGAGTTCTCCTTGTCTTTGCCCCAAGGCTTAAACATCAAACTTTTTTTTTACCCAGAGGCAACAACTGACAACAACTCGCTGCTGCTCTCATCCTCCACACAAGGCCTCTGTGAATCTCAGCAACCTCTTACATATAACCAGAAGAAAATGAATATTGTTTCTAAATGGAGTCTATGACAGCAAAATTAATGTATTCCCACTTATGTGACATAAGATTTGACTAAAAGAAAAAAATGAGTTATGTGCAAAAGAAGCTTTTAAACAGGGACAGTTCATTGTCATGAAGAATTAACATTTAAAGGCCTAGTTTGCTTTTACTCCACCCAGATTATTATATACAGTACGATCTATATAGAGATGTCTGCCTTCTCTGGAACATATCTGTACCAATTAGCGCTCAACTTGTGAATTTCTTAGTACAATATAATGCCGTGCTTACAACAACACATGAATGAGGACCTCCTGGGAAAAGAAAATCTTTCCCAGACATTAAACATCTTTAAAAAGCAGATTAAATGTTCACGCTACACCAGAATGCACTTTCCGATTTTCCTCTAGTCTTATTTTTACTTTTTTTTTTTTATTGATTAATCTTACTTCTTCGGGACTCAAAAAACAGTGGGACAAATGGGCACTGTGTCATTTAAAGGGATCAAAAACCAAGAAAAAAAAAGTTGGTAACCTCTGATTTAAACCCTATAGCTAAAATTTCATGCCTTTCATAGTTAATTTATGGCGCCCCCCAGTGGCAAAGACGGTTTCACATTTATCTTGACCGTCAGTCAGAGACGCTGGATGACCAAGATGATTCAAAACAGAGCCACAGCGCTTGTTTTGGATGATGGACATGGCCATAACTAAAGAAATGCCCCCAGCATTGACAGCCTTTTCTACTTTCCTCATCACACTGTCTATCACTTGCCCCCTCGCTCTCTTTTTGCCTCTGGGTCTCTATCTCATTGTGCCGAGGTTTTATTCTTACCCGCAGCTTCTTGTCCCTGAACAGCAGTTTGCACCCGGTTTCATTGAGCTCCAGCCAGTCAATCTTGGAGTCGTGGCTGATGGTTCCCAGATTGTAGCCTCCGGCCAAGTCCACTGAGGGGAGAAATAAACTGACAGATTAACTGAGTCAGACTGCCAGTGTCTGGCTAACACTGGCCTTTTATTCAAGATCACAAATCAGCTAGTTCTTTTATAACTTTCCATAATTCTATCAGGCAGAGCCTGAGCTGTTTCTCTGCTCTCAAAAGTACCTGCTTTGGGATCCAGCTTATATTAGTGTGCTGATGTGAGGCCTATACAGTCTTTTTAATTAAAATGGGGGTTATTGTCCACTCAGTATGAGCTAACTGACTTTATACTGCAGTTATTGTAGGTATATTACTTTGTGAGTTTAATATTATGGTAAGTAATCATATGGGCTGGCTGACTTCCTATATGCTATGACTTGGTCAAGTACTGACAGTTTTCACTGAGTTGTATTTGGAACAAAAAGGCATAGAGCTGGAATTATCCTCTTTGAGGCACATGTATATGGATGTGTGTGGGCCTCAGTGAAGTGAAGTTCAGTTACATGGTGATTTCATTTATGTTTGTTTGCTTTCTTCTTATGAAGAGTCTCTGCAACCTGCTGTTACCCGTAACACCCTCCTCTGCGTAGCTCTGCAGAGAAATGTACTTCTGTGTATAATATATGTACAATATGACTGAAAATGTCAAAAGCAACAATCTAGATCCAATTAACAAGTATGACTTTAATGTATTATTCATAAATGCTATTTATATATATTATATGTTCCCCTCAATGACCAGTGGTAGACTTTCATTATCAAGAACATGGCCTTATAACTTAATTTTTAGTCAGCCCATCATACACCATGCTATCTAGTAGGCCTCCGTAATATATTCATCCACTGCTTAGAATAGTCCCCGACAAATCTACTATTTACTCCTGTTTAAATAATATTGGCCTAAAACACACGTACAACATAAAAAAAGCAAAAAGCACATTTATCAGCTAAAACTCTATTGAGGATGTTTTATGTTTTCAGTACAAACCAAAAGGCTTCAAGGTGCGGGCCAAAGACAAATGTTGATTATTCCATGTGAAAATCTAATTAATTTATGAGAACATGAATCTCTTACCTTTATGTTCAACTATTACAACTAAGGGTGTACTCACAATATGCAAACCGTACCGAGCTGAGCACATATGACACCCAAAGTTTTTTTTAACTAGTATGAGCCCACTGCGACCTGGCCACTGAAAAACTCAAGCACAGTATTCTAATACTTCCTCAACGACAGCCTCCATTAAAATCTCTGTGGTAAATAATTAATAAATATAAAGGGAATGTGAGAGAACAGCCTGCCATAGCTCACAAAAATGGTGCAATTAAGCCACAAACGCATGAAGCCGTGTGTGCTTTTGAAAGAGACACACAGCGAGCACAAGAGGGAGGAGCTAACATGCTGAGACTAACTGGGGTGTGTTCAGTCACTGAGCGCAGTGTGAGTTCAGGTCATCGGGGGAGTGGGGAGGGACTGTGCCTACTGTGAAAGCACCCTGAGTGTTAAATCCTTTCCCGAACCTGGACAGTCACATTTTGAACACAGACACGATCACAATCTCACTCTCAGACACACACACATATTTTTTTCTTACCAACAGCAATTGTCTTTATGTCAATCAGATAAGCCAGCTTCTTGTTGTCTTCAACTCCTTTCTGCTTCCTCTCATTTAGTCGGACACTAGACACACACACACACACACTTGGTTTAAATGACATGACTGCATTGAGTAAGATATGGTTTTAACAAGTAATAACCCCAGCATTAGTGCAGCGTAACTGGCTTCAGCTCCTCTTCATTATGTTAAATCCCAGGATGAACCTGGTCATGAATTTGTCATGCTGCAGTGTCCAGCCGGAGGCGAGCAGCAGCCAGAGTATCCGACAGCCATCATTTAGTCACAGAAGGGCTGACAGCGCTGACACTTCTGACAGCTCTGAATACATTAACATAGATGTGTGCTGACTAGTTGGTTTAGCCTCACTGACTCCTGTGGACTCCTTACTGTAATGATGCAGAGGATTTCTCCAAAACTCAATACCGCCATCTAATGGTCATGGCTGAAAGCACTTATGAGGAAGCATCAGGGTTAATGTTTGTGTCTCTATTTGTACTATATGTATATAAATTTGTCATTTTTATATTTGTTCAAGACAGGAAAAAAAGGGGCTTTCTCTTTAGTTATTCAGTATATTACAGATGCTGTCTTCAAAAAGATAATGCATGTTTAAATAATCCAAAATATTCCTGTTTGGAGGTGAGATACTGATTTCATTGCCAATATGCAAAACTGTCATTCATTGTAGGTCCACGCTATTACTAAAATGCTATTTTTGGACAATTTTGTAAATCAATGATGAAAGATGTACTCATGACACTGCTGCTGAATCATTTTTGTTGCAGGGCACGTTGACATAAATGTATGTAATCGCCTGAAATCTCTCCTAGTGTGACTTTTAATCAGAATTATACAGTTTCAACACCCATCAGCAGATCACTAATATTGCATGCGTGGCACTGTTTCACATCTGTTCCTTAGAACCAAACAAACCGGTTGAGGTGCTCGAGTGTTACTGAACACAGTGCTTTTGCATAATTATGAGGAACGGAGCCAACCTGATGAGGTGGGGGTTCATAAATTCCGTGCGGACTGATCCCAGAATCTCGTTGCTGCTGTACTCCACCAAGCTCAACTCCCCGGCATTAAAAATCATGCACACCTGAAAACAGAAACAAGAACAGGACTGTGAATACAGCACAGTGAGGAATGTAGTTTTATGGACAACATGACAGGACCTGATATATAACCTCCTTTGCCGAGGTAATTATGTTTACTAAACACTAGGCCTTTGTGCTCCTTGGCAATCCTATAAATACAGGAGTGGTTTGGGGGGTTTTTTAATAAGAAAACAAAAATAATCTGCACACTGTCTAAATTGTTAGTGTGTACCCACTGTTTCATTTTCAAAGAAGAACTTTTCATTTCCCCCAGAGCCGGTCCAAGGCACCTGGGAGAGGACAGAGAAAGCAGAATCAACTTCAATACAAATATTACAACAATACTGCGAACATAACACAATTAGACAGTGTGAAGAGCGCATTTACTGTGAAAATCTGGCATTAATGTTTGTGAAGCACACACGACACACTCTTACTGCAGCATAATGATGTGATTAACTGATTACTCATGTTTAGTCATTAAGTATATGTGATAGAGAACAAAAATTGACAGTTTATGACCAAAATAATGTAACAGCATGCCAGCTCGCATATTCTCTAGGATGGGGTGACCCAATGCCTATAAATGTTGGGTCTCTCTCTAGCCCACTGAACTAAAAGACCTTTTATTAAATGCAGAGACCTAACTTCAAAGCCTTGACCTGAATTTTTTGGTCACAATGTTTCCCTTTTCCTATATTATTCCCTTCCAAGAGTACCACTCCTGTTACTCTTTTGTTTTATAGTATATTCTTTTATGGTATACTACGTGAGGTCCCACCTCGCTTAATTTATTTGTCAGCAGATCTCCCAGCAGAAGAGTATCTGACGTGTGAGCCATCAGGTAGCGATCTTTCCCCATGATCTTCACTTCTTCTATCTCATAACCGTAATAGGACTTCAGGACCACCCGAGTTCCTGTGGAGAGGTTCCTTACTATTACCTAGAATTAAAAGAAACAAAACATAAGTTTTGAAATCAACTAACAATCGATTTACAGACTGATATGTGATGCTTTCAACCTGTTAATCCTGTTAAAACACCAGTCAGTCAGTTCAGTGTGGTGGTCGTTCCAACCAGCAAAGTTAATCGCAAGAGAGTCCTTCTTGTGCGTGTTCATAATGTGTGTATTTATTGTATAGTTTTAATTAACTACTTTGCTTCTGCAAATTAGTGTGGCCTACAAGTAATGTGGTATGCGGCACAGGCTCATTCCTATAAAAATAAAAATATTAAATTAAAAAACATGGCTTTTTTAAAAAGATATTTTCTTAGAATTAGCAATTAGTGTTGTTTTTCCCTATTTTCTAAGGGTAACATTATAAACAATAACAAATTATCTACGGGAAATAATAAAAAAGGCAGATATTAATGTTTGATGGCTCAAAAATAATGAAAAACAAAAAAGATGTGTATTTCCAGCATGGCTTTTTTTTCAGACTACTGTAAACATAATTTTCTGCTACATTTAATTTGTCAATTAAGAAGAAAATCAGATAAACAAAAAGGCTGGATGATTGTTTTCGGAGCTCATCTCTTTCTTAATCATACAGGGCTGCTTGTTGCACCTGAATTCATTAAGTCTGCATTACTGCTCTCACAAAATCAACGGGGCTGTTTTCACATCGTCTGTTAATTAGCAGAAGAAGGAGAGCAAAGAGACGTCTGAAATTGCCTATTTGGTTGTCTGTTTGTCTAATTTAGTGAAATTACAAACACTGCGGTTCAGCACTGATGATTTTCTTGTTGCCTGGCTGTTCCTACCTGGCTCAGGCCAACGTAGGTCACCTCATACTTGTTCTTGTAGATGGTTCTTCGCAGGCAGCAGTCAAACAGCTCCACTCCCCCACATAGTGTTCCCTGTTGAGACACAATCAACAATTAAACACCTAAAAAATGCAATTTACATTTTCTAATCTGTTTGTTTGTAATTTTCAGATGGTAGCAGCACAGAAATTAATAGTTATTGTAGAACATACATGCTTTCAGAGCCATAATAAACTGCTGGAGTCAAGAGTTGGTGAAAAAAATGGAGACCAAAAGGTATATTAACACAATGTTGAACTTAAAGTTGCACTGCGGGTTAAAATAACTTTTTTTTAACCTTTGTTTCAGCAGACAGTCCCATAATGTCCTAGATCAAGTACTTACAGCGCAGAGGCGTGATCCATCTTTCTTCCAGGCCAAGCTGGTGATTGTGTAGAGGTTGGAAATTTCTTTAGGTTTGGCTTCATCCCACATTCCTCTCCTCGGAGCCCAATTAAACACCCGCAACCTGGACAAACATCAGAAAGGAAAAACAAACTTAGCAGAAACATCGCGATGAACTTTCACTTTAACTGTGAAACTGCCACACACTGACCGGTCAAAGCTGCCAAACACCACAGATTCCCCGCTTGGGCTGGCGACAGCGACGGTGAACTCCTTCTCTGTTGGGTCGCGGCTGTAGTCGAAGGTCTGCAGGATGTGTCCCTCTCTGCTGTAGGCCACCACCTTCTTGTCGCAGCCCCCCACCATGATGCTATTTGCACCCCAGGCCAGAGCGTAGGGTGGGCACGAGTGTGTCAGAAGCTTACCCTGTGGCAAGTAAACAAATGTGTGAGAAGATATGTGTTGAATGGTATAGAACCTTTAAAATAGGGATTAAAAAAGCATGAAGGCAAACAATCTGTAGCTGTGTTCAGTCATGCACTGAAGACCTGAACTTTTCCAGACATGCTGGAGGTGCAGTCACATTAAAAATGAAATGTTTTCTAACCTTCCAGCTCATTAATACACACTCTGTGTGATGTCGATTGCATCAATATGAGAACAGTGCAGGTAAGAGTCTGGTAAATTTAAAGCATGTAAGTGGTCATCCTGTTTCCTGCCTCCTGTGTGCTGTATGCAGGCAATACTTCATCTAGACTGAACGTGCCATGGTTCTTGTTATATCTGTGTCTGTCAGCAGGTTTGTGCTTTTAAGTCTTCCTGGGTCTTCGCCAGTTATTTTTCTTTTAGTTACTTCCTGTTTTACTTAGTTTTAGTTTTTTCTTTCTTCTTTTGCTCCTTTTCCTCCTTCATCATCGGGACTCTCTTATTTGTACCTCCTCTTCTCCTACTTTCACCAGTTGGTGACCTGAAAATCAGTCTCTGTCTACCATGCTGCAGAGTCTCTCAATTCCAAAAATGCATCTAGAAAATAGAGGACAGCACAGGAGCCTTGTTGGAATTGCTGGAGGATACACAGGTGTATCCTTCGGGGAAGTGTTTTCATCTTAAGTGTATAAAAGAGGTGTGACACACAGCTGGAACATACAGACCAAGATCATTTAAATGCTTGTTGCACGCATCTCTGATGGGACTAAGACGTGAGGAGAGGCGTTGATGATGTGCAATTTGGGAAACGAGAAAGGGGAATTATTTGCCCCATGCTCATTAGTTCACATGTTTGACCGTTTCCACTTGTGCCTAGAGTTGACACATCATACATGCGTGTGAATAGATTATCCTGTATTTCTCTTTTTCTTGGGTGTTTCCCAGTTTGCCTCATTATGCTCTGTGTGTTTTCTGTTTCATTCACTTTAAGACTTTATGTTCTTGTTTTTTTTTTTGTTTTCTGTCTTTTTTTTAATCACTCATTAAAGGCCTGTTCTTTTTATTCATTCTGTGTGACTCCAAGTCCAGCTAGGTCCCTTCTGCATCACCACCTCATGACAAAGCAGAATTTTTTATATAGTGAGAATGCATCTGAAAATGATTATTTCAATCTGTGAAAAGAACAACTTTGGACAATGTCTTAACCTGATCTCCCAACATTTTCTGGATTTCATGTGTGAAAAACAGCTCCTGTAGGTGGATTGTACCTGTGATTCCCCCGAGCCTTCATCATCAAAGAAGTACCGCACAACTGTCCCATCAGCATGGCCCGACATGATCCCTTTACCAGAGACACTGACACAGAGCAGAGATCTTAAAAATGGCACGCAGTGCCCGTAGAAAAAATGCAGCAAAGCAGACAATTATTTCACAAGCTATACACATGGGAAATAGCTCATAACTTTAATAAGGTCAGTCCACACTTCATGCTGGGACCCTTGCACAACTTTTTGGTAAAAGTTAGGGACAGAAAACAAATTATTTTTGTTTTTGATTTTATGGTATTTATACAAAGAAATCTTCATCATAAAAGCAGTTTCTGCACAGTAGTTCCTATTTTCAAGTTTATCAGCTCATCTTCAGACTCACTGAAAATTAAGGTAGCAAAAAATTATGCAACACAGCAGATAAACATCTGCCATTATACTTCCAGTGCATCCCTGTTTTATATATATATATACACACATATACATGTAGATATATATGTAAAGATATTTTAAGCACTCACTTTGATGCCAGTGAGACAACCCAGGATTCTGTGGCGTAGATGGTTGAAGATTTATTTGTCTGAGTGTTGGCAAGCCGAATCTGTAAAAAACATCAGAGAACATATTCATTAACATCAATACATTTCCTTAAAACATCCAAGTACACTGCTGTTGAATTTAGAGAGCAATACAAAGCCTTAACATCTCAGCTGGAAAAGGCTGTGAAAATCTTTCACATTAACTGCATAAAGATAAACTAATACCGATTTTTTCCAAGAGGTTCTAATGCATCTAAATTATGCTCTATAAATTCACTGATGCATATATTTCTTTTTACTAACATCTTTGTATTTGTATGTATGAGTATATGTCTACATGAATTATTTATGATTCCGACAGTTTTTGAACTCTACAGGAAAAAGCTTTGACAAAGAAATCAGACCATGTGGAACTAAAATGTCTACAAAAATCTAAAGGGCACAGCTGTTATTCTACTACACCCATATATAATTCCTGATACTTTTACTTAATATTAAAATAAACATACGAAATACCCAAGACATACCTTGCCTTCAACTAATCCGTAGACAATAGCATGCTCTGCAGGCCAAAGAAGGCATGTCACAGCACTCTGCAATAAAGATAAGAAAATAACACAACCATGTTGTTGCAGGTGATGACACAAAGTTGAGAGAAAGCTGGAAAATGTAATGTTTCTAAGGAAAACAAAACTCATCACCCAATTAAAAACTAATACCAGAATAGATTCATCAACAGCTAAGCCCTGCAAAGTGTATTAACTTTGAACTCTATATAAAAAAGTTTGACAATGGAAACAGACCACGTGGAACTAAAATGTCACAAAAATTTAAAGGACACAACTATTAGTCTACTACAATTACACATATATGGAAAACGGAACATATCTGAGCATCTTTTTTTTATTTTATATGTCTAAATGAGTTATAATAATTTATTTTAATCTGTTCTCATCTGTTATGCATTTCTTTGTTTTATGACATGGACATATTAAACATGTTTAAAGTTTGAAAAAAATAAAATGACCACAGTGTGTGTGCAAATAATCCCTGTGAGCCAAAAACTCAGGCTTTAGACTGCTCTTAACTCTCAGATTCAACAGCACAGAGACTCCATCGACATGCCCTCCAAAGCTTTTGTGTGCATGCAGCAGCCAATCAAACACAGCTGGCATGAAGAGAGGAACTAAAACTACTTGTTTCAGATGTGAGATTATCTGAGACAGGTGGACTAAATGATGACTAGTCTGAACTTTAAACTAAGCAAAGCTACACTGTGCAAAAGTATAAAAACATATGCTGGAAATAGGTTTAATAGATTCCCTTTATGGAAAGAAAAGTTTCAATTAGCTTTATAACTTTGACAAAAAGCATAGTCACTGCCACTTTTAGCGCGATCCTCAAGGCAAACAATCATGTTTTCTTACCGTCTGAACAAATTTATTGCAGATGACTTTCTTGTCCCCCCTAGGAGAGACGTTAAAACTGATTAAAACTTCTGCTTGGAATTGTACCAAAATATAAACTAATGAGAAAAATGGAATTAAGCAGAGGTAACTACCAATCCTCTCCGATTCTGTAGACAAAGATGATATTGTCAGATTGGCCGATGGCAATTTTCGTGGAATCCGGTGAGAAGGCCATGTCATTTACAACATAGCTCTGCTTTCCATACTGAGAAAATAATACATTTGAGTAATTATTATTATAGAAAAGCACTCTAACATAATAACACACCATACCATACCACACCACACACCAAGAAACCCACAGTGCTCCTGCCCCATAGAAATCCGTCATGGGGGCCCCGCGTGGTAAAACTGTAGGACCTGCGTGGGCAAACGCACAGGGAGGCCTCACAGTGCAGGGCCCAGATGTGCCCTACATTTCAGCCCACAGCGAGCTGCCAACTGTGTGGGTTTGCCCACAGTGGCCTCACATGGGCCCCAAGAGGATATGTTTGCTGGATAGATAGACTGTTGCATTTATTATAGATTTCAGAAAACAACTTGGTATAGGCGACAAATACAAGCACAGAGTTCAAAATAAATGGTTGTTGTCACAATGGCTACACCCATCTTTCATATACAGTGTATAATTCTAGCTACACATTTGGTTAATGACATGTAATCCATCATAATTTCTTTACGTTATATACAGCAGCACCTTTCATACACACATGCAGCTCAAAGGACAACAGGATCTGTCTCACCTTAGCATCCAGGGGTTTTGTGGAGAACTTGTCCCTGCTCTCTCCCTGCTCATCATAGAGCAGCACCACCCTGTCCACAGTGCAAACAGCGAACTTGATGTTGTTTGGTGCCCAGGCCATGCAGGTAACTTTGGCAGCAAACTCCTGTGAAGGCAGGGAAACAAATCAGTCCTAAAGGACTTGTTTTATAGACTTGCTCTTATATGATGTCCTCTTTTAAAATCCTTTTAATGATTTTAATATGATTGTTGTATCTGTTACACATGTCTTTATGCTTCTACTCTAAATGAAATCAGTGTTTCTCTCTATTTTATCTTGTTTTGTTTTTGGCCCTGATTTCTGTTTTTCTATAAAAGCATGTTATAACTCTGTCTATGCAGGTGCTAAATCAATCAAACCTACGTTATTATTGTTACAAGAAATGACTAACTGTTGTCTATTTTGGCCAGTAGAGATACTCTTTCTTATGAGCGGCAGTTAGATGTTACATTTGATCAGACACGATAGATTTAGCTGTTTTAAAATCCAGTTTAGCAAGTGCAGACTTTTGCCCATATATTAATCATACAGACGCAGCGTTTATGTGCTAGCAAGCTTGGCTAGTTAAGCACATATCAGTTCAACGTGGGTCGGTAAAATCAAATTCATGCCAAAAAAATTATCACGAAATTGGTTCTCAGTTACAGCTTTCTAGTATGAACATTATTATCTGGCTTCCAGCACCAGTTACCGTTAGCTAACTCGCGCTGGCTTCCTAGCACCAGTTACCGTTAGCTAACTCGTCACGGAACTTACCCGGGGGCTTAAAAGTGTCTTGAGATACTTCAGTTGCATTCTGAGGGAAGCTCGTACACAGAATGATATTATTATTGCTGGAATATTCTTCAGATTTTGGTCATTTTGCTAGCGAGCCAAAGCTAAGGGCTAGCGCCGAGGACGTTGTAAGTAAACTAACTGTGATCTCCTTAGTTACCGCTGGGGCGGGACTTGTGGTGCGTTTAAACAATAGGGAATGCGAATGTTCTCAGACAGTTTGTCAGCAATCGCGCTTTTGTTTCTGCAAAAGGATGTCATTAAATAATTAAAACAATTTTAACCCGGTAGAGTCGTTTCAGGTTACGCCACAGGGCGTGAACAGAACTGCTTCGATTATGTGATTTCTATCCGTTTATTCTGTTTATTTTCTAAAGATGTTACGATTTCCGTCATTATATATCAGCCATCAAGTGACAGAATTCCCAGAGCCGAAACATGTCCACGGTCAGTAAGAGAACAGTTCACTTTAGTTGTGATATTTATATAGTCAAATTTTAAGTTAAGATTAAACACCTTTGAGGAAAATCCCCCCAAAAAAGAAAAAAAAAAAATGTGGAGATGCCGGGGATTGAACCCGGGGCCTCATACATGCAAAGCATGCGCTCTACCACTGAGCTACATCCCCTTCCGTGTGTATGACTGCGAAGGTAGTATATTTATTTGCATACATCTGCACTATACCCATATAATTGCTATTTACCCATATTATATCACACTTGTTAAAAAAAATCATTCAATTCCTCAGATATTATGTAAATTGTTTCCACTTTCTCCAGGTATACCAACCCGTTGATTTAAATAATTATAAATTCATGAATAAGTCTGAAACGTAGCCCCACTAGCTCAAGCCTGCCAGATTACGCACTTGTGAAATTTGCTGTTAACATCACTTTAGAGTTATCTTTTGCTTTTCATAATCTCTATATATTATTAGCCGTTTAAATGGTGAATACACGCACCACACATTTCACGACAATATCAAAATTTAAAAGTTGTAAGAACGTTTCTTCCTGGGCACAGAACGAAATGTTGAGAAGTTGCCGCTGCAAATGCGCCCCTCTAGCGTGGTGACGTAGAGGTGACGTGGAGGTGTTAATTTTCCAAAGTATACCAAGGTGTACCGGAAATCAGCGAACCCCTCACGTGTATGACGAGATGTTGCCAATTTTTATGTCGCATAAAGTCAGAGACAAACACAGGAAAATGTTTACTAAAATTTAGGATGCACATTGACTCTAAAACAAAGTAACTCTAAATTATTGATTCATGTAAGCAATTTACTTATTTTCATGGCAACATGCTTTTTTTTGACTACTAAAGATTTGATATACTCTGAATACGTGGCATTGAAACTAACTATTGAAATTATTAAGTTAAAGTATAAAAACTTTTCAAACACCTTCCTCTTATCCCATACTTCTCCAGCTTCCACAGTAATTGTTTTAAATTTGTATTGAAGCAAAAACCTTTAATCAGAATCAGAATCAGAATACTTTATTGATCCCTAGGGGAAATTATGTTGGTTACAGTAGGTTAATAGAAACACTAACACTTATATTGTGAGGTAAATAAACTACAATAATAGTGGCTCTGTTTTCCCAAGCCATGTTATTTTCTGTTTAAAGCATAGAGATCTAATTCTTTCATGAATATTTTTGTAATATTTTTGAAAGTTGAAAGTCCTCAGGTGTTTGGGTGATCAGATCCCAGCAAACTAAACAGGGCACGAATGAATGTTGGACAATGTGGGTAATGTCAGTAATGATAACTGTTAGTGTAATTTATGGGGTTTATTTATTTAAATTATTATTTAATAAACCTAACTTGGAAAATATTACAAACAACCTAGCCTCAAATTCTACATTATTTTAATGTAATTTTCCTAACCTCACCTTTAGCTAAAATTAGCTTTTATATTCCTGTGTAATTGACTATGTATACATTTATTTATTTATGTATTTATAATCCCAAATATGATAAAAACGTTAACTTATTTCAGTTGTTTTTCTGTAGACACATTTGACTTCAGCAAAGGGCTCATGATATCTCTTTTTGAACCATACAATATTCCTGAATGTTGTAGGAATATATATATATATATATATAGTTTTTATCTAATTTCATTCGAACTCTGCTCTGTACGACACCATACGACACCTCAACCACAACACTTAAACACACACAACACACTCCACAGGATGCACTCAGAAGCTACCCTGCAGGTTCACAAGTACACTGTACAATCTGCACTGGTCACTTCACTTTATTGGTATTTATATATTTTAAAAAAATTTTTTTAAAAAGTGCAATACTGTACTAACTGCCACTAAAAAATTTTGTACTGTTCAGTTTGTACTGCTGCTCATTCCTGCCACTGTGCAATATCCCACGCAGATCCATGTCATGGTGTGTGCTGTGGCAGGCAGGATGAAGGACCCAAACACAGGACTCGTACACGGAATTAAAACTTAAAGCGGCAGCTTTATTCCTGGGAAGACTTTCCTTAAAAAGAAACTCACAAAAAAGAAACCAAAACATTGAACATGGGAACTAGAAATAAGAAATACAAACTAAAAAACCACACTAGGAACTGAGAACTAGAACTTGGCAAAGAACATGAAGGGAGAAACACAGCACGGCAAGGGTACAACGCAACAGCGACAGAGGAAAACTAGATACACTGAACACAGGACAGGAACTATCAAAATAAAACAGGAAACACACAGACTCAGGACATGCAAGCTTACACAGTGAGTGGGGAGACATGAAACGTCAGACACGGGAAAAGCACAGAGTAGACACGGCTGAGATAAATACTAAGGGAGGAACAATCACTAAAGAAAACCAAAACCATGAACAACGATAATCAAAGACCTTAATTAAAAAGTCTAAAACACAAAAACCGGGTCGCAGACTCGTGACAGCATCCATCCATAGATAAATATAATATAAATACAATCATGACTTTATTATAAATAACAGATGGACATTTCTGTTTCGTTTTGAAGCTTGTACTTCAAAGTATTTTGAAGCACTGTGTTATTTATTCATTTATTTATTTGTTTCAGGAAGTGACCATAATAGGTCGAGAGCCACTAATGCTAGTTAGACTGGCTATCAGTCTGCATCCACAGATACTGATACCTGCTAATTAGTAAAATCCAATCTAAACCCTAGAATTTCTCTCACTAAAACTGGAGCTCCGCCTCTTCAGATGCTCTGTTAGTACAGTGAGCTCACAGCAGCCATGTTATTGGTCACATGATGTAGCTGAGGTGAAGCTAGCAGACAGCTAGCAGCTACAGCCACTTGTGTCACCATCCACCTGTCAGTTAAAGAGGCCACGCCCCTTATAATGCAAACAAATAAGTTATAACAACATTCTCCCCCGTACAGGTGATATGAAACACGTGAAATTATCTATAGAGACCAAACAGTTTGTGTATCAGGCTGTAAACATGTTTATTCTGCTGTCAAATTTTAACATGAGAGTTTAAGGGGACTGACTCACTGCTGCCTCTGCTGGACACCAGAGGAACTGCAGGTTTAGAGCTTCCTGTTTAAGCTCTGGGGGCTGATGGTTTCAGCTATAATTCTGCAGAGTTCATGATGGAAATATATTATATGGAAATATATTTTTGTACATGTGAATATTTCATACATATTACTGTGTTCTGTTTGCAGCAAGAACAAAGAGACAAACTGTAGCTCAGTTCCTTGTATAGGTACACCCATAGAGGTGATTCTGATGTCACCTAGAATCACGTCATGAGGTTGCAAGGTCATCTGACTGCTCACTCTCTCTCCCACCTGCTCCCGTGTTTCTGTGGCGACGCCCTCTGACCTCTCCTTCCTCCTCCTTCTCATCCTCAGCACCAGCAGCAGCAGGATGGCAGCGAGCATCAGGACGACCAGAGGCGAGATGGAATGAACTCTGTGAGAGTACAATGACTCCACCCTCCAGTTTACCTTCAGCCGGTTGTCCAGGCTCAGGTGAGACGCCTCAAAGGCGTAGCTGTGTTTCCTCTGCAGCTCCTTTTCGCCGACCATCAGCATCTTCCTCACTTGGTAGAGGCCGTTACCATTGGGCAGCACCTAGAACGACGCGCAGCTCGCCTTCGTCCACGGGCTGGCCGTCCCGCAGCAGGCTCAGGTTAATGTGGCGAAGGTAGAAGTCTGTGGCGAGGCAGGTGACCTGAGCCCCACCCACCACTTGCCTAGTGATAAAGCAGACTCGAGGCTTCACCCTTCACATCACAAGGTGCTTCTCACGCTCCAGGAAGTGTTGGAGCGTCCGCACGCAGAACAGGAGATCGTTTTTTTGAATACAGCATCTGGAAGGATGTCTTCTTTAGGGCGTCCCACTGGATCTCCCAGCCCTCACCACCAGCATACGTGAAGTGCGTCATGTTGTAGAGCAGGCTGTCGGCGTCCTGCCCGTTGGAGCCGTCTCTGAACATGATGAGCGTCGGCTGGCCGTCCTCCAGCACCTCGCAGCCCGTCAGCCTCTGCTGGACATGAACGCCATCAATGGTCAGGTTAAAGCGATGCTTAACCAGATTCAGCCTCTTCCTCATGCTGGTGTAAATGTCTTGTAGCACATAAACGGCCTCCTGGCCCAGGTTGAGTTCCGCTTCGTGGTCAGATGCCCTGCTCGGCCTCATCACCCGGTCGACCCTTGAGTCATAGTATCCCACCTGGATGTCATCCAACATCAGAACAACAGTGAACTCTGGGAAGTGGGCGGAGCCTTGGATGTAGTTGGCGAGCACCCAGAGGGAGTGTCGTCCTGTACCTGATGGAACAATTTTACCACGATGTTACTTAAAAGATTGTAAAGAGTATACATCAGCCTAATGCTCCCCATCCTCCCGACCTGTGGGCTCCTACCCTTCCCTACTACTGGCTCCTGCTGATCCAGATTTTCATGCCATTGGCTGAGGTTGGAGTCCTGAAACCGATGGATGCTCTCCATGGCCTGTGTAAGCACAGTGTTTGTTGTGTTGGTGTGTTAGCCTTTTTTGAGACGTTTCATCCAAGAAGCTTGTTCAGTTCTAAAACCAAATGGTAAAGAGTGCCAGGTCTTTCATCATCTGCCTCATCACATGAACCACTGTAAAAAAGGATGTAGGTCATTATCAGCAGAGGTTTTGAGTGAAAACATTGTTTCACGCTATATGATGCAAGGTATGAGTAGGGTTGAGGTGCCTAGGAAAAAGTCTCAAAACTGGACTACAGGTGGCAGACGGTTGGTGTCGTTAGCCAACCCCTCTGTTCAAAGATGGTTATCTGAGTTTTGGCCTCTGCTACTTCTGTCTAAAATGGTGGAAAAAGTAAAAAATATTTGCAAGTACAAATGTTGCATTTTGTGAAGAAAATTCATTTCTGTGTGCAGGAAATGTATTTCAGTGTTTGCTATTATCAATATATACACACACAATAACAGCCCCTCTAGCTCAGATCTCTGCTCTGTGTGCTGACAGACATCTGCAGACCTGCTCTCAGTGTGTCGCTCCTGCTCTCAACATCTCTGCTCCCATCTCAGCTCGCTAGCTACTGCATTGCAGAAACACTGTCCAGAGTGTAGCTAAACCCATTTTCGGTTAGTATGTTTAATTATTTTATTTTAAAATATATAATTTTTTAAGACCATTGTTGGTTTTAATCTAGTGAGTCAACTGAGTATAATACAATGATGTCAGAAAAAAAGTATCTTGTATTCCCAAGAAGATTATGGTATATTTGAAAGAACAGAAAGTATCATCTTTGAAGGCTGCTGCAGTAACAGATGATGAATTTGCTTTGACCCTAAAGTGTGTTGGCTAACACAACATAATCCCCCTGCATGTTAATTAAAGCCTCATATGATGTACAGTACAACAAGTAGTGCTCTAATGGGGTGATATGGTACTACAAGGTCATTAAGATAAGATGGGGCCTGATTATTTAAGACCTTGTATGTGAGGAGCAGGATTTTGAATTCAATTCTGGATTTAACTGGGAGCCAATGAAGGGAAGCCAACACAGGAGAAATCTGCTCTCTCTTTCTAGTCCCTGTCAGTACTCTTGCTGCAGCATTTTGGATTAACTGAAGGCTTTTCAGGGAGTTTTTAGGACATCCTGATAATAATGAATTACAGTAGTCCAGCCTGGAAGTAATGAGAGGTGGAAAAGTACAAAAATTCTTAACTTAAGTTGAAGTATAGATACTAAAAAATACTCAGGTAGAAGTTGAAGTACTGATTCAACTTCTTTAGACAAGTAAAAGTGAAAAAGTGCAGGCTCTGAAATCTACTCAAATTAATGTAACGCTTCCAGCTCTTCACAAATCACAGATGCTCAGAAAGGTTGGCTTTTCACGGTTTATTCTGCAGAAGACATAAAACACACTCAACAGGTGTCTTCTGATGGTACC
>VUQG01029419.1:0-28042 GCA_015106755.1 Etia nguti | reverse complement strand
AACACATACACACACACACACACACACACACACACACACACACACACACACACACACATATATATGTTGTAAAAGGCATGAATATTATATATATATATATATATACACACACACACACACACACACACACACATACGTGTGTATGTACGTACACATACATACACACACACATATGTATGTTTGTGTACATATATATATGGTTACCGTTTTGATTAAGAATTTGTAGGCAACAGGACTGGATAGTCCACGGCTTCTTCCTGCTCCCTTTCGAACACTTTCTGTTTTTGTTGTACCGACCATTTTGTTGGATACTTTTTATTTATGCTTTCCTTTTCCTGTGTTTGTTTTCTTGAAATCTTAATCATTTGAAATAAAGAAAGAAAAAAACCCTGCATCCTGGAAAAAAATTGATGTACTAATACGCTGATATGACTCATATTCACATGGCATTGTACAAGTGCTTAATTTCTGTTGACTTGGCTGAGTTGTCAAAATGCAGTTTTTACTTTCCCGATTGTCATATGTGTGTTTTCCCTTCTCTAACTTACAGATTTGGTGGGACAGAAGTAAAAATGTCAATTTTTACACATCTCAAACTGGGAGTGTGGTAGAAGTAAAAATAATTTATCTGAATTCCCCCTAGAACCAAAGATTATTCATTTCAGCCATCAGTTCATCAGTTGCAGAGCTATTAGTGACTGAATATATCCCTTTTCATACTTGGAAGTTATCAGAAAGACCATATTTTAGGAGTTAAAATAATAGACAGCAGCTCTGAACATTTTTGGACAAATCTGTTACCTTTTTAACAAATAAAACTTGCAGTTCACTAAACCTGGAGCAATTTGTTTATGATACAATAAAAGGTTGCACGCTCTTATCTCCACATATCTTCGGAAAACCACAGGATCATGTGAAGGACTCTGGGGATCTAATCCAGACTTATAGAAGGCTATAAAGTGAGAAGAAAACAATACAATAAAAAGAAAAAGTATACTAAAAAACTAGACAAAATGACAACAGATTTCACTAGCTTGCAAAAATGTATAATAAAAGTTAAATAAAAGTTTAGATGTCATCTCCAACCTTACATAAAAAAATCAGTCTTTATAGCTACAAATTTTATCCATGCATGCTCACGTGGCAGTAACTGGAAATGATAAATGATAGGTCCAATGTCTCTTCCTGCAGGTATTCACTCTGTTGGTATGCACTAAAAAGATAATCATTTGACCGCAGGTAAGATGTGCAGCAATTCAAGTGGTGTTTTGCCCTTTTGACATAGATTTCCATGTCCATTTGAAATCAGAACCCCTACCAAGAAAAAAACAAATCAACGAATAACAGACGAAAAAATAAAGAAAGTATTGTGCCAAACCAAAATGCTAAGCAATCTGCTTTTTGGAGACAAAACATACTTTAAGTTTGTGTAATTTGAATTCTGCGCCTAAACTATGGGATTTGTAATTTAAATTGAACATCTATGGAGGATTTGTCAGATCTTTGATGTTTCTGTGTTCTGTTCTCTTGTTGATGTTCAACAGGCAGTGACAAATCAGTGGCACCAGCTCCAAAACTATTTGCAGCCATCTTGTTCCCAGTCTTCTACCTGCTGTGTCAAAACAACAAGACTGGGAAAATACTAAAAATATGTTGACAAGGGCAGACTGCCCACACAGCCTCCAGACAAAAAATAAAGAAGGAAAAAACTTGTCTTCACATCTCACCAACCCCTTGCTTCCTAACCCCCCAACCCTTCCCCAAGTGCATTTAGAGCACTTGCTCCTTGTTAAAAGGATCCAACCCTGGACGGAGCGGGGGTGGTGATACCCCCTAATGAAGATGAATATTCAGTTGCTTTAGAAAGGCTCCTGGAAGGCTGCCCAGCCCGCACTCGCTGTTCCAGTCAAATTGGCAGCAAGGTGGGGGTGGAGGGAGGGGTCCAAATCACTGGGCTGAAGTGGGGAAGTTGGGTGTGTGTGTGTGTGTGTGTGTGTGTGTTTGTGTGTGTGTGTTCGGTGGAGATGACTGGGGTTGCAGACAAGCAGGGGAGACACGGTGCCTGTGTGCTCCTCTGGCAAATGAGCAGAAAGCAATTCATAAATAGTTTTTGCATACACATAGATGTGGACAGTATCACAGTAGTGAGGCAGCAAACTGTCAGTCTGTTGTGAAAGCAAACGACTACACTGTTTTTTAGGTACCTGTTACCTGTTCTTTCTCACACACACACCATAGAAAAAAGGTGATTTTTGATTATTAGTTATGGAGGAGTATATAATGCAGGGTTATTAGTTTGAAATCTCTTTAAGGATTAGAGGCCCACATGACACAAATCCAAGAAAATATGGTATATTGACAGTTGAATGTCTTTTACTCAAAAAAAAAAGAAATCTGGGAAAATACAAACAGCCACATTATCTTCTAAAAATTCCACTATTTTTCTGCCATTGTGATTTACCAAATCTTAAAATGATGACCCTGGCAAATGCACTTTCTGTCCTCACTGACCAGCTACAACTGACACTGACATGCGCCGTGGACTAGAGGAGCAAAAACAGCATGCTCTCTTGTGGTTGTTTGTTTCTTCTGGGGAATTGTAAGCGTGGGGAAAAAAAGAATCTGAATACATCTTAGGGAAGAAGATTTGTTAGTGTTAGTTAGTAAGTCTGGAGTGAAAAACAAAAATACAAATGTCTGGTCCTTATAGTACAGCCATTAAAATAAGTTTTATTCTCATGTTCTATCCATACTAAACTCTATTCACATGGCTCAATGAGGCAGCATGACATTTAGCAGTCTCAATATAAAATAAACAAAGACAATATTAGGACAGTGAAATCACTCAACCCAGAGACGGTGTGCAGAAAAGAAAAATGGGGAATACAGTTTCATATAAGCTATGATTTAACTAGTTTGAAATATATGCCTTAAATGTCAATTAATATAAGGACATTTTAAGACCAGGTATTACATGAAACAATCGGTTGCTGTATATAGGTGTGCAGGTCCACGCTACATGTTTTTGGCACCTTTCTCCGCAGAGACATTTTTGTGTATTTCCCTTGAAAATGAAGAAAATGTGTTTGAAGACCAAATGAAACACATTTCTGAGATGCAAAAAAAATGAGAGAGAGAGACACTAGGTAATGGCAAAATGGTAGGATGAATAGAAAATGCAGTAAAAAGTACTGAATTAGTAGATAGAAAAACAAGGGCTTATCAGATTTTCTTTTCCATTATTTTTAAACCTGGATGACCAATTTTGGACCTGAGTGAAAAAGAAAAAAAAATCAATAGTGGTTTAATTATAGTTGAATTTCTCTCTTCACTTTCTGTTAGCGTAATGCCTTCTGACCTGGTTTGTTGCATACGGTGCTTTTTCAGCAGGGAGAAGAAAAGAGATGATTGAGTGAGAAAACATGAAAAAACATCCTGTAATACTGTTCTAACTCTCAAAAAATATAGAAATAATAACAATGACCCTAATTTTTAAGTGGGTGTCCACAGCGCTGGGCTTAAATCGTCTTTGCTCTGCCATGTGCTGTCATGGTTCAGGCTACCTTTGGCCGTGGCTGCGAGCACATTCCTGTTGCCAGGTGGAAAGGGGAGATGGAGAGAGCCGCCGGCCATTAGCAGCGCTGGCTATTGGAAGTGAAAAGAGAGGAAATGTGGGGCAGCTTTGCCACCCGTTTGAAGTAGGGACAGCTTGTTTGTGAAGTGGAGGCAGAGCGCTTGGCTTTCATGTCCTGCTCTCATGTGACCTGGGGAGACCTCAGCTTCATAAACCATACTGACTATATTGCCTGGAAAAAAAAAAAGAAAAGAAAAGAAAACACACACACACACTGACACAATCTATTCCAGCACTTATGGGGCTCGGAAGCCTGAAGCTTTATGAAGTGAGATGAATGAGAGAGTGCTGGGAGTTTCAAGGCCATCCCCTGACACGACTCACGAACAGACAAACACTGAAATGTTCTCACGTATTGACTCATTACCTGGGAATAAATAAGAGGTTTAAGGGAATGTTGTGACAGTTAATTTCAGGCTGCATAACAATACCGATGCTGTGACATTTGATCACGATTCTTTTAAAGATACTGTCACACCCCATCAGTACTCACTCTGTGATACCGTAAATGATTGTGTGATTAAACACGGATTAAAAGTGAAACCATGAAATTGCAAGTCCTCCCACCACCTTCTCTAAAGTTGAAATGCAGTGCTCTTAACGGGAGTTTTTGACACAACTGCTGATCCAGCTCTCGGGGATGAGAGCTTGAGAGACTTAGACGTTTTTTTTGTCGTCTCTGCATTTCTTGGGAGGGAATTGGCAGATTATTTGGTCAACCTCGATCAGTTCCACCACAGCTTAGGGGGATACATGCTCGCTGACTAATATTGCCCGGAAATCCATCAAAGTCAGAGGTCTTGTCCCCCTTTTAAAACTTGTGTGTTCCAATCAAACGCTCAGCGTGTCAAAGCCATCACAAACAGAGGCCATACTCCTCCTGCAACTGATGCTGACAGATCCTGATGAAAATATATTATGCTGTCTCGGAGCATGGAAGTACCTACTGTAATGTCGAATGAGACGACAGTTAAGTTTAATCTTCAAAGCGCTCCTATAGCGTAATGCAGTTTCCGTTGCTAGTTTAATATCCCTAAATAAAAAAGTTAAGATGCTTTCCATCTCTCAAGATCTTTGATTTAAGGCACAACAAATATCTTCTGTCATGCAGTTTGAATATTATAACACAGTTTCTGTAAGCATGCTGTGATGTCATTCTTTTTTACAGTAACAAATTATTTTAGATTAGTTACTTTTTGTATACTAAAGTAAATTGCTGCTCAGCAACAGTATGCTGCTTTAATCAGACTTCATCAGGAAAAAAAGTAGTCCATATGTCATCTCAGATATTTCTGAATGAACAATTACTTCATTATTTATTAATGCAGTATCCCCAAGTATGATCTCCATTTACCTATCGTTATCTAATTTTGATTAAACGTATTTCTGGAACAACTACAATTAATCAATAATTGACTTATTACTGAACTATTCATCACTCATTTCATACCTTTTATTTTATTTGTTTTCCAGCCGTGGAAAACAGATTTTCTTTGTCTAAAACCTTTCAGACATGTGCATGAACCGCATACTCGTAAATGTATTGTATTCAGTATGCGTACTGTATATTTCATTTTGTCACTTGCCCAGTGTGAACACATTACATATTCAAAGGCTGCTTAAAATCACTGCGTTCTATGGATTTGCAACACAGCATGAAAAAGACCCAGGAGCACTGTGAATGAGCATTTAACATCATGTAATTATTTCAGACATTAAGTATTAAAAAATGTGAAATTTCCTGTCAAATGAGAATTAACAGCCAGGACAAAGCTGGACAGAAGTCGTGAAAAATACAAGTGGACAAAAATGTAACTCAGCAATTAACAAGTAAAACTGTAATTCAATAACCTCTGAATGAATGATGAATGAATGAACCTCTGCTCTGAATGATGTGTTGAAGTGTAAGTGACACAGACTTCCTATTTTTGGAGCTAAAGTATTTTTGAAAAAACTAAAGTAAGTTCACCTCCCTTTTAGGTGTGTTTGATTTGATATAGCCTGAGGTTAAAAATAAAGGATCCATTGTTCTTTTGTTTAGAGATAAATTGTAGCAGGAAAGTAAAAAAAAAAAAATCAGAGATACATAAATTTCAGCTTGAACCAGAAATGATGAGTCAAGTAAAATTCACTATAGATCTTTGGCTAAAATACATTAACTATTCTTCTGTCACCCCAAGCTATTAGAAACGTCAATGCTCTGCTTCACTCTGCAGGCATTCAACACATAAGCACAAGCATGCACACACTTACCGACAATTCCACTTTCCTTCTGGTCCTCAGCTGCAGCACGTGACAGAAAAAGTTATTCAGCACAGGTCCCACGGGTTGGCTTTCTGCTGGTTTGTTAATGACAAGCATTTGGGCTAACCATCGATTTCCTGTGGCACTAATTAAGAGCAGACTCATTAAAACATTTGCAATACATCCTGTGTTAACTTTACAGTTTTTTTCTCTCTTCTCATTCTACTGTGACTGGTGTTTGTCTTTTCTCTTTTTAAGGTGAATGCTCGCTCCTATGTCAGCAGAGAAACTGATCACAGGAATTGTAGAAAAAAAGGGATACTGATACTGCAACTCTCCGATCACTGAGTCACACACAGCTAAACTGCAGTCAGTTAGAGCCAGATACATAAACGGGTTAGAGGGGTATAATGTGTTTTAAACAAAAAGACTTGGCTGTCAAACAGAGAGATTTGGCTTAAAAACAAAACTTAAAACTCCAAGTTTGTTTTGTTTTTTAAACTCATATTAGTAAAATGAGACAATTTTATCTGTTTATCCCAAATATTAATGCACCTGAGGGGCAGTATAGTACTTAGGATTTAATACAAGTGAGAGATAATGGCAAAGAAAAAAATCACAAAAAAACACCCTCCCAGCTCTGATTCCAACTAAGCTGACTAACACTGGGAGGCATTTGAGCAGGCATTCACATCCATTTAGGAGTGCAATCTGTCTTAAAAGCCCAGGACTTCTTATTCCGAGCAACCATATTGATCCATCCAACTGTCCTCCCTGTGTGTGTGTTTACGTCTGGTGCCAGGTCAGATATCTGTTCCTGGTGCCGCTGATGTCCATGTGCCGCTGCCTAACCAGAGTTCACAAGTTGATGTGTTGTATTCTGGGTATTTCCCATTGTTAAATCAGCAGTTTAAGCTTACATACACTGCAATAAATTCTCATTCACCCCTTGTGGCAACTAAGAAAGGCATGCTGGTTTGATATTTTTACTTTCATGAAATATTAAGCCTAATATAACAGAGGTCAAGGCAGTTTTCTTTGTTACATGCAAATTATCCTACAATAGCGTCTTAAAGCTTTGCTAGCAGTGTCTTCTTCCTAAAATAGTATCCACAGCTATATTGTACCTAGGTTAATCCATGCACCTTACTGCCAGTGGAGCTTTTTTTTAAAAACAAAACAAAAACAAAAACAAAGAAAGAGTCCTAATAGACTTATCAAGATCTGTAGCTTATCACATCTAACAAGGGTATTCTTCTATAATTATCATACCTAAGGGTACACTTGTTTATTTTAAAATAATGTTTTAAGAGCTATTCTTTTGCTAACATCTGGTTAGTACTGTTTCATCTGTGATTCTTGGACCATCTTAAACTGGAATACTCAATCAGCCAAACTAAAAACACTCATCATGATGAACTGTTGGCTCTGTTGGCACTTTATATACAACATTTGTCCCATTTTAATGGCAGGCACTCTCTTTTTCCAATCATTCTCTGCTAGTGGGCAGCTCTTGGAAATTTGTGGAATGAACAGCCTGCAACAATATCAACTGTTAGCAGTCAACTCAACAGAAAGCTAATGAACCATAGCAAACAGCTTGTGGGGTGTAGCAAGAGAGTGCAGTTGAATCAAAAGCCCTTCATCGGCAGTTAGAGCAAGCCTAAGTGAATAAACTGTATCCCAAGGCTTGTGGAAAACAGACATAATCCATTGACATGTACACAACTGAAAGCAAAATAAATAGCAGACAGCGTTGCACTAAAGAACAGACACCCAACATAACAAACATTCCACTCAAATTGCTGTGGAAATGAATCACACTGACTTCTATACGGTGACTTTACTTTTCAAAAGACTAGTATCGTGTTTTTTTCGGGGATTCTCTTATCACTTCCAATAAAAATGAACACAAGCTGTTTGAGAATGATGGCAATGTCTGGATCTAACAGGTTTTCAAAAGTAGTATAACTCCAGTTACAGAAAATTCAGATCCCTTTAGCAAAGGTGTAGATAAAATATTACATCAGCATCAGTATAAATGTTTCAAACCTAATCAATTTCAATGCAACCTGTTTGTGTTTTTTTTTTTGATGGAATGCTTTATTGGATGAAATATTAATTTATTTCACCTTCAGGAGTCTCAAAGCCTACAATGTTGTGATTATATTTGCCCCACCTCAAAAAAAAGTGTGCAGAGAGCAAATAACCTGTTATAATACCAAATGTACCAGTCCTATATCTGTCTGCCATTTTTTCCCCTACTCTAAATTTTTAGAACTTTTTTTAAGATGAGATGGGGCCAAACACACATACCACTCCTGTTAACTACGATCAGCACAAAGATTACATACAATGTTCTGTTTAGCTTCAGTCCTTGCTTATGGAGGTATTCATTTAATCAATTCATGTGTTTATCTGTTCATTTTCTAAGAATTTTTCCTCACAAATCCAAAACAACTTGAAAAGCTACAAAAATAAATAACACAGATCTTCCAGAAAACAGTTAATGTTTATATTAAAGACCGCGATCTTAGCTGTTAAAATAATAATGGGCACTGAAAAATATTTAAACATGAATGTGAACCTTAATTAACATTAATTTAACTTAATAATTTAATGTCACAGAGCACTTGATCATGTCATGTTTACATTTATTTATTAATCACCAAAATATGCTTCAAGTAGTTATGCAGCTTCTATATAAATCTTTTATTTAAACATTGCTCCAACATCATATTTTACCTTTGTTATCAGGTACCCTATCTACATGGCTAAGCCTATGGAAAGATCAGGGTGAAAATATACCCTTTCACTATACTAAACACATATTACAAGGCAAGCTTTTTCACTACTTCCTTGGTAACACAGATATGCATCGAGCCAAAGTGACAACACCAGACGAACACATTTGCCTCCTGTCTCGTGGCATCTATTTTAGACATTGTGGGAGCTATTCAAGTCTATTTGCCTACCCTGCGAAGTGAAAAATGAAGCTAAAGGCATAACGGGTGTGTTCAAATGTGTTGCCTCTGGGTCCTGTGCACGCATTAGTATGTGACAAGTTGGGAGTGAGAACTGATTAGATACACTAAGTGACTGTTCTTCAGGGTTGTGCTTGACAAACCTAAAGACCTTATAGAGGCACAAGTAAAACCAAAACAACAGTTTAAAAATGAACACATTCTGCAGCTTAAAAAATGAAGATGATCAGATCCTTTTCCACAACAGGACTCAGTATTTATGGTGAATGCAATTCAAAATGTATTATGATAAAGTCACTCGGCTATAATTAAGTTCATATTGTGAGCTACTAAACAGCATTCAAAGTCTTATCTTAAACAATGTAATAAAATAAGAAAGTGTTTGAGATTCAACTGAATAAATATTTAAATGGATTAAGAACCAAGAAGGAAGAATGTGATCATTAATGATTATCACTTAGTTGTCATTAAGAATATGCGAAAATTACCCAACCATATTTGGATAGCAGATGTCCCCCTTTTTTATTGAGAGGCAGAATGTGGGCAATCATTCATTCATTCTTTTTGGTGTTGATCCAAAATATTTTCTTTAAAATCGTGAAAAGGGAATTAAACTTTTTTCCTGAAAAAGAACTAGATGATGAACTAGATGATGTCATTTTGTACAAATCAGACAATATTATCTTACGATTTATTGTTTTGTCACAACAATTCCGATCTTCAAAGAACCATAAAAAACAAGTCACTGATTAAGTAAAAGAAAGTAAAAAAAATATTTATTTAATTTTATATTAAAAAACAAAAATAAAAAAAATAAATAAATCGTTGTGGATCCAGACTTTTGGCACAATACTGTATTTACTTCAGATATACTTGAATGTTTAAGAAGAAAAAAAGAGTATATTTTTTTCAATAGTTTTCAACAGACAAGAGATTTATTTTTAAAAAAAGGCTCCAGTCACTGTAACAAACAAAACATGAAAAATGGAGTAAAGTGTCACATTTGTAGTAAGTTGAAATAAACTAGTATGTGTGTGTGTTCGTGATAATGAAGGAAAATGTCAGGCAGCTCAACCGTATGTCTCCCTGATGTAGTGTAATAGTATCTGAAAACACTGAAGCTCTAATTGAATTAATATTGCGTTCCAGTTTGGTATTTAACAGTCTTGTTACAATGAAGCCTCTTTTTCAGCTATTATTTTGTTACTTTTGATTGCTAGTGATCCATTCTGTGCAAGCCAGGGTCATTTTAAATTAGCAACAACTGAACAAGCCAAAGCACATGAAACAGTATTTTGCATGGAGTGGGCATGTCATTATCCAATCTGATGCAGTGGAATGGCATAACCCTATTAAAAAGACTCCAAGTAGCTATATTGCTGCAATAACTGATATGACTATGCGATAAGCACAGTGATTCTACTGTTAATAATAATGTATGACAAATGCATTTTTATTTATGTGTTTAGTTATTTATTTGATTGTAAGCAATAAAGAACAACGTGAAACATGAAGATGAGCTCAGTTTGAATACTCTGAAAAACAAACAAACAACATGTTGAAAGGTTAACGCAAAGGTTCTTTTGAGGTTTTGCCCTTCCCTGCCATCATCACTTCAGCATTCAGACAATGATATTAATTAGAATTCATTTCATGTGACTCCTCACTCTGAAAGTATCCATTTCCCCAAGTCCTCTGCCCTAGCATTGTGATCCTCAGCTAGTTCTTCTCGCCGCAAATCTTGCCCCTGTTTCCCATGCAGGTGTTGGACTTGTGATGTGAATGGTAGCATGAATGCTAATAGGCCGTTGTAATAAGGTCTTTGAAGTATGCAATACACTGTTGCAGAATCATAATGTGAAAATCCCCCTTTGAATCTTGAGACTCGACCCTGCTTGATGCTGCCAGGGCCTTCTCTCTCTCTCTCTCTCTCTCCTTCTCCCTGTCTGTCTCTGCTTTTTGTAACACTATTTCTGCCCACCCCCGCTCCTCCTGAAGCCCCCGACCCCACCCAGTGTATCCCACATCTTTAATATTCACTTCTGGCAGAAAGACTTGACTTGCTCTGATAGGTCTGGGATGACAAGCAGGGTTTCCAAATACCAACATGTGGGATGTAGTGATCCGTGGGAAAAAGTAAAGGAGTGGACCCGCCGGGGGGGGGCTGGATTATTGGTTTAGCGGAAAAATAGTGGGGTTTTGGATAGGATAGAATCGGGTGGGGTTGGTCGGAAGGGGCAGCTAAGGTGCATTACATCGGTAATATTTCAGCTGAGGATGAAGTGATTAGCCTGGGTATTTATTTATTTAATTTAATTTTTTTCTCCTGACTACTTTCATCATTCTATGAAAGTTGTGAAACATGATATTTGACCAGAAATTGTAAAAATTAGAATAGAAACAAGACATACCAGCTCTTTGCTTTCTATCGGAAGCAATCTATCTGTCATCATGGAGTCCATTCATCAGCTATATTTTCCTGAATATCCAGACGCTATGCTGAGAAATGTAGTGTCTCGAGGTTTGGCATGACATTTGGATTGGTATTACTATATGAGTCCGTGTAACATGAAAAAGACCTTGTTGTTGGAGCTGAATCCTACATTAAGAAATCATCATGCCACTTGAAGTTATCTCTGTGATTGAGTCAAGACCAATTTAAGTTTTCAAAGGAATCTATGAAAATAAGATAACAAAGTTATTGTGGCCCTGACCCGTTTTAAAACGCTTTCTTTCCCCATCTTTATTGACTGCATAGGTTTGTGAAACTGTACTTTTCCATAGAGGACCATTTTAACCAGCTCTAAGTAAAAGGACTCTGTGTACTATGCACATGTAGGTGGAAAAAGCTTTAACAGCAGCACAGAAGGGTCTCTGCAGATGAGGTAAAAAAAAAACTTGAGAGAAGACAAAAAAGCTCTCACATACTGTTATGTGCCAGTGTGCTGTGACTAATTGTATCTGTACTTTTCAGTTTGGAGTCTGTCTCTTTTTTTTCTGCACATACAGACTAACCTAATAGGAAAAAAAACACAATGAAATACAGGAATGTGCTGTAAATATCAGCTTATATCTGCAATAGTAAACCAGGTAAGTAGTTATTTAAAGTATGTTTCCAACACCAAAAATTTAACATTTTACTCTAATGTATCACTTTTGTGTTCGCTGGTGACCCACTCCCATTGGTGTACAAATATAATCAACACTTAAGGAACTTAACAGCTCACTTGTATTGCTCTAAATCAAGAGTCTATCATGATATAAAGCATAGCTGCATATTTATAAATGTGTATTATTTTATACCTTATTAAATATAAGTCTGTTGTTCTTTTTGTGGCTTACTTCTTTTCAGAAGCTGTTTGCAAATGAAAGTTCTTCCATAATCAACAACTGATAATAATAGGGGAAAAAAAGGATCCAAGAGTTTATCCAAGTGTTTGTCCAGAGTGTTACATTCAATAAGAATTTCTTGACCAAAACTGGGACACATTTAGATTCTGGTTAGTAGCCTTACTGTGTGTAACCAAGTCAATGGGATGAATAAGATGGATCTTTAAAGCATGCAGGCAAAGGTGGCTGGGGGAAGGGTTAAAGCTGGAGAATGCAAACCTGACTGGGTGGAAAGACGATTAGGTGGCTGGAGTAATCACAAGAGTTCCGTTATAGGAGAGCATAACACAGAGGGAGTACAGTCCTACGAAACAAAGCACAAATCTGTAACTACTTTGTTGTATCTACTAGTGTATACCTACTCCAGAAGAGCTGGAGTAGATATACACCATGGTAATGTACTGATGAACCACAGGTGTGCACAATAATTGGAGAGGAGATGAAGATGACACATTTACCACATGACCAGAGAAGTCATAAGACAGACAGGGAAAACAAACATGAAACAAGAGGAAGTGGAACTCACTAAGGAAAATGCAGACAACGATAATGACTTAAGACTCCAGCATGGCAGTACGGTTTAAATTCACACTCCACTGTTAAAAAGGACTCATTAAAACCAGGATGACAAGAATTAAAACCTAAGAGTCAGTCTACAAACACGCAAATGTCTAAATATCTATACATAAAATAGTTACATCTCGTACGTTTTACTCCTCACCTAGCTGGAGAGACTGAGTTAAGATGGGTAACATTACTCAGTGCTGTTACTAAGATATTGTATATCCTACATCATGTAAAGTATAATTGTACTCTAGTTAATTCTAATAAATAAACCATTACATACAAGGTGTGCAAAAGCCACATTCATCATTTACTTCTCACATAGCTTTAGGTTGTCTGGACAGCATGATCAGAATGGTAACATGCACCTGTTCCACATGTACTCACATCTTTGCAGGTGAAATTAGTGTGTTCTTAGGTTGCTTTTAACCACGTCTATTTGGACGCGCTTTCTTTAGGTGCATAGGTTACTGTGCTATTAGCCTGTCTGCCTTTCTCTCCCAATTCTCTCTGCTTTTCTTTCCATCTATCTCTGCTGTCACCTCATCACTTACGCCACTGTCAATCATCCAGTCATGCTTATAAAGCAGCTGAGTTATGAAGTGCTTTTATTTGCCGGGAGCACCATTGAACTTGACCTGTGATAAAGCCTTGACAGGGAACGTGTTAATGATGAAGCTATGCTGACTGATGTGCTGCCATACAGAAGTCAGTAAGGGAAGTTGAGAGAGGCTGACCTTTTGTCAACTGAATCCATCGTGGGCTTCCACTTCTCCACTGCCTTTGGAATATCGACCTCATCGACATCATCACCAAAATAATTATAGCCATCATCACCGCCCCCATGTCATCCTGTCTGCAACAGTTCGGTTTTCTCACTCTTCTATTACTTTTCTTCCTGTCTGTTTTTGAACAGATTACTCACTCTCCTCTTCACACCTCTCATTTAGTCTCTTTTTAAGCTTGTCTATTCTTTCTTTTATCTCTCCAAACAGGTGATTCACCCTGTCTGGCTGGCTCTGCTTTGCTCTCCTTGCTATCTCTCTGTCGTTCTCATTACAAAAGGTGATCACCCATTGAGCTCATCAGCCCGGAGTGAACTCCCTTCACCTGCTGACTGATGAGTCTGAGAAGGGGGCTGTCGCCATGCTGACAACTTCTTCTGAGCAGAAACATATTAATGGCTATGCTTCCCACTAAAATGCTACGTGCAGACCCTCCCTCCCCATCCACCCTGCCGATACCGTGGCGCTCTTTGCTGGTATTTCTTAAATGTCAACGTCAGTCATGAATAGGTCAAAACAACAAGCACTTAAATAAGGCTTTGTCACTGATTAATGAGAGGTGGTGAGGACTGGGAAGGCCTCTGACTGCCTCGTGCAGATAAAACAATGAATGTTTTGTAAATAGCCACGGGTGCTTCTCTCTGTCTCTGTCTCTCTCTCTCTGTTCTTTCTTTCCCCCGGTGGAAAGAAACATCGCCGTCAGAAAACTGACAGCTGCTCTGGGGATCGCAGAAACACATGTTCCCAGCCGCAGGACTGGAGGAAATCCAATCAGATCCCAGCGAGCCTACAGTGGCTCAATTTGTGAAGCCAACAGGCCTTTTACCAGTATTGTTGTAATAGTATTAACAGGTTGGACCCCAGCCAAGGAGCACTATGGCAGTAATATGGTGATGTTATTGACTACTTATCCATAAAAATGCATCCCTTCTCACAGCATTATACTCACACGTGGCACAAATCGACTAATATGAGCAGATTAAAGTCACTTAGAGGAGATTGGAGTTCACCCATGGTTTTAATAAAATGCACAAATCTAATCAGAGACGATGTGTAAATTGGCCGACTAAAAAGCAAAGACATCGAATAGGGAGGAAAAAAAATGATGATGATTTTGTTTAGTCTTCTATCAATAACAAGTAGTTTATTAATAAACATCATGCAGCTTAAAACACAGATGTGAAAAATGTAAAAAAACAACAACTGGGTTTTGACTTTCATTATTTCTTTATACGAATATGAAATGTCCATGAATGTTGTATCCTCCAGGTTTTGAAAAAGTTCTTATGCAAAGTTAGAATAATCAATAAACAGCAGCAGACACCGAGCAGTTTGTGTGATCCATCAGTTGGTAAGTAGTGGTGCTCCCTCGGTACAGACCTGGCTCTTGCACTCTGCACAGATGCCTCAGACTTTCAGCCGTGGTAATTTTTTTTTCTCTTCCAAAGTAATTAACTTGTGGAAATGATTTACCCTTGAATGGTTGTCAGATCAATTTCTCATTGGAGGTCTTTGTAAACCTGCTGTGGCACCCGCAGCCTGTCAGATCTCTGCCACTGGGCACATCAGGTCCCACTTGAGCGGTTTTAGTGTAACACAGTACTGTGAACCTTTAAACAAATAACAAATTGCTGTAGATCTGAAGTGACAATTTATTGAAGATATTAAAGAACTTAATAGTGAAGGGAAAATGTGTTGGGAAGTTGGCAAGCTGTTTTGTTTTGGGTTTTTTTAACTTTTTTTAAACTTTCTTACCTTTTCATTGACGAAAAGATCTTGGTAATCGTTAAACAAAAACTGCCATAACTGATAGTCCTCACAGACAAATAGAAATTCAAAAACAATGTGAATGTTTCCTTGGCTTTATCAAGAGTTTGATATCAAGTTTCAGTTCCTTGTTTAGTTTTGTTAAGTTTTTTCTAACATTTTCTAACAATTTTGCCATATCAGATTGAAAGATGATATTGTATTCATGCCACCTGCATTATCTTATTTTTTCATAGTTGTTTGTCTATATTGTTTCCTTGTGTATGTCACCTGGCTGTGCTTTTTGTGTCCCTTCCTGTTCTATTTTGGAAGCTTTTTTTGTTGGTTGTTTTTTGTCTTTCCTTTCTAGCCTTCATGATTGCTTTCCCTGCTAGGGTTAGTTTCACCAGTGTTCTGTTCATTTTTGCGCTCTCCTGTCTCTCCCACTCTGTCTGTTTACCCTCCACCTGTTTTCTTCCTTGTGTGTTGTTGTTAACTGATGTGATTTTGTTTCTTTTGGGGTTCTTTTTTTTTTTCCTTTTGGTTAAAAAAAAAAAACTTTGGACATCTGTTGAATGCCCAGGCTAAACTATCCAACCCTTTCAGTTATGCCATCTAATCTACATATTTTATTAAACTTTTCTTTTGTTTTCTAAACCTGTCTATCTCTGCTGAATACATTAGAGCCCCAAATTTTAAAAAAAAAACAAAAAACAAAACATAAACTTCTAGTTTAACTTGAATGGTTGTGCATCAAAGCTAGAAGTCGTATCGGCTAATACTCTGTTCTCTGTACCCACAGTTCCTACTTGGTGCAGATGAAAGCTCATTATGCATTAAATACACAAGAAAGAAATAAAGGCTGAGGAAAATTCACCTTACCTTGACCACTCCACTGATGCTCCACAAGGGCTGAAAAGATGAAAAGACTTGGCTATGGATCATTGTTTGGACAAAGTAAAAATATTCTTTGGCCTGAACAGAAATACTGTTTTTTGTGTTTCACTAACAAGTTAGCACTAAAACTTTTAGTCCTAATTTTATTGCTGTGTCTATTGTTACATCTGTTATTTAAGTAATACTAATGATTTATCAGTTGTTGGTATTTTTTCCAGACTTAAATATTTTTGATTTTTTTTAATAAAAAAAATTCTGAGGTAGACTATTCAACAGTTTGCTCCTTGCTAGACAGCCCAGAGTTTAGTCTTATAAAATGCATGTGTGTCTTTATTTGGTTGCCTCAGAATTACTTGGTAATTACAGCATTTTTTGAGTTTTAAACTCTTAACTGTGTTTTAAAACATGTTTTAAAACATGTTTTTATATCCTATGATGAGCCAAACAAGGTAGCAATCTGGTCTGTGGGTCTGTAATTTACCAACACACCACGTCAATTATTATTTTAGACAAAGCTGATGGCTCTATTTACAGACACAAGAATGTTTGCATTACTTCTTCTAACAATTTCATGCCTGTAGTATGAAAAGCAATTGGTCATATTTGGTGAAAATGCTTCTGCAAGCAGAGAGATGCTTTGAGTCTCAGGTGGAGCCAAAGTCTTTCACTCAGTCCCATCATCTCTGTCTGTGGTTCTTAACTGAATGATACATTTTTTAACCTCTTGTGAATGTGCGCTTGTACCCGTGTGGCCTTTTTGTGTCTTTATTAGTAACAGAATGATTGAGTGCACTACAGCGTTGAGACATTAGGATGATACTCCTTGCCCTCTCACAGTCTTCCTGGCAGCTTCCCAAGGACAGGCGGCAGAAAGCAATTGCTATTAGTGCGCATATATAGTCCGAGCAGATAAATATAGGCTGCTTTTAGCAGATGAGCCACAGTGCCATCAATTAAGATTAGGGCAAGTGCTATCACAGTGTCATAAAGAACAACAAGACAGTATTCCTTCAATGTCAAAGGTAAAATGAACATGTACAAGCCGTTGGGGAAAATCAAAGAGAACCTGATAGCTCATATACATAATGCTCACATTGACAAATAGCTATTGATGTTTCTTTATCAATGAGAGTGACATTTCTCCACAGCTTGGAGAGGATCCCGATCAAGGACTGCAATGAAATTACGCTGGAATTTGGCGAGATGACTCTGATTAATTTATTTCAGGAATCAGTGTTGTTTCTGTGTAATGCAGACGGTAAAAGGGTGAGATCCTCTTCAAGCAGCTGGGGGACATATTCTAGTTTGAGTCAAAGTCCCCCACCCTCTTGCACAAATAAGGCCAAGGAGAACAGGAATCGAGTAACTGCATGTGTGAGAGAGAGGGAGTGAGAAATGCAGGAATGGAATTCATTTTTACTGGGTTGTCCAGTCACAGTCCACATCCCCTCTCTGACTGTATGACCCTGTTCTTGCCCAGTGTTCTTGTCTCATCCCACATGATGTCCTCTTTTTTTTTCCCCCCAGCTGTAGCAGAGAGTATGGCAGCAAGCTCCATGCCATGCCAGAGGGACGTGGACAATGTGTGTGCCCTGCGACTCTCAAGTGGTTTCCAAGTAAAGGCCATCACTCTCCCTAATTAGCTGGTCTCTTTTGGGCTGTGACTAAAATCACCTCTGTGGCTCCTTTCTCTATCGGATCACACCTAATTTTAATTAGACCCCTCGGAATATTAGCCGGGGTCTTTGTTCCGCTTCCTCTCATTAAGGAGCCAGACAAATGAGTCTTTAAAATCCTTTTTACATTTCCTCTACATTTCTCCCTCAGCCCCCCTCTCCTTCCGCAACCCTCCATCCACTATTGTCCTCATCATTTTCATGCGCATGCTTTTTTACTGTGATATACCATGTATAATCAGCCCCCGACCTAGCTGAAACCACGTGATTAGTGATTGCCTATTCTGTCCAAATGTCCCAGAAAAGTCTCATTGTGGCAGTGACCTAAAATCCTTTAGATCACAGAAAACATTAAAGGCAGACAGCAGAACATGATAAAATAATACCCAAAAAGGTACTTTTAAAATAAATTAACACTGATTTTGGGGGAAAAACGCACACATGCAGTAACTGAATGAATATATACCACGAAAGAAAACCACAGTACTGATGTTCTCTCTTCTACTTAAGTTTCTAGAACTGGACACTGCCAAAGGAAGATGAAAAGTCAATCTGAAAAATGCATTAAAACTTTTGCTGCAGATGTTCTGTGGGGAATACTTCTAGAAAGGATAACAAGATGACCATCCTGGAAACGAGATTCATCTGTGTTTCACTCTTTCCTACCTTTTTTAAATTATCCATGAATGCTTAGTTAATACTAGCACTAAAAGGCATTATGCTATACAGACATTTTTAGTTATCTGTTTATTTTTGCACAATTTTATTCTAGTGCAAGACAGCCGAGCCAGGCGGTATCGAAGAACAGTGCTGGCAATTGTACTCCAGTTGCAGTATTCTAACCTGCACCACCTAAAAAAATGAGTACAGCAACAATGACAAATGCAAATAAACTCATACTGATGTGTGCCATCTGATGATGATGAATACCTTTTGTAACCAACTATTTGATCCTTTAAACTTATGATTGTATCTATGCAATGTAGCCCCTAAAAATAACACTAACCATAGCTCATTAAGGAAACAGAAATTACTAAACAGTGTTTTTTTCTTTTGTTTTTAATGGACAAATTGAGTTGTGAGTTTGTTTACACCATGCAACTCTTTATAATATCAACCCGGTGGGGCCATAATAGCTTATGGCCTTTTTGTGGACATGAATTATGATCACTTCAACCTTTTCTTTACTCTTGGACTTTTTGATTTTTTCATATATAGATATGGTAGGACATTAGTGAATCAAGAAGAATGGGGGAAACCAGAGAAAAAGAATCACTAGTAAATAGTGAGTGTGAGTGTGAATTTGATCTGTGCCATCCTAGGACTATAGACAGCCTCAAGCATGTACTGCAGTTCCTTTTTATGGGCAGTGCTGTTAACAGTGAGCATGTTGACTCCCAACCAGCTGCCAATCTTGTCTAATGGCAGCAGCACCTGTGGGAAAAAAACAACAGTCAAAGCAATTTAGTATCTCCCAGTGGCAACTCACCAAGTTCAAGTTCATAATCTTTCACACGCATAATATTAACATCTGCAACCATTTAGCCCAAGTGCATTTGCAGGCTTTGTGTTTGTTGTTTTGTGTGTGTCCCCATGTGTGTGACTATACACACAGACACACAACTGCAAATGTTTACTATTTGTCTGTGTAGAGGAAGTCTGAGGACACACTCATGGGTGGTTGAGTAATAGGCGCTGGTGCTCTGCCAGTGCCGCACGCCCTTGTTCATGAATTATAAAACCAAGAGCAATTATGGCTTTTACACAAATTAACCAAAGCATGCTGGATGCAAGCTGTAATTGGGTCAGTGGTTATTTCCTGCAACACACCTGGGCTTGCAGTAAACGTTGGGTATCAATTATGAATGGCTCCTGTCCTACCCAGAGTGTGTAGCCACCGTGGCTTAACACGGCATATACAAGTAGATTAACATACACATGATGACTGTAATAATCTGTTTGATAATGCTTTTCTGTCGCTTCTTCATATTGTGCCATATCGTGTCTCTGTGCAGATTTCAGGGTCAAGGAGGAGTAAATACTTGTTTCATTCTTTTAATATACTCATTTACTACTCATTGTACATATACTGTACAACTCCTTCATCTAATGCACAGTACACAGTGCAATAGTTAGTTTTACAGTTTACAGTTTAGGGCAAAATGTCAGTCATATATATTGAATCTCTGTAACATTCTGGATATTTATAATTGAGCTATTTGTATATATTTTATATTATTATTTCTTATATCTTGTAACTTTGTAATATATTGTGTTATTTAATTTAGTTCAGTCTGTTACTGTTCTTATTGTCCTGGAGCAACTGTAACCACATAATGTCCTTAGGGATTAATAAAATATTCAGATTCTGATTTGATTTGCTCTTATTATGAACAGTTATGTTAATTCTCAGGTAGGATTTAGTTCAGTGAGTGGATCTGATGGATATGTGCATTATTATGATGGTGTTTTATTTATTTTATTTTATTTTATTTTATATTCCACTTATCCCCTTATTGTGAAGGGTCTTTGTAAATGAACACAAAGGAATCACTTTCCTATAAAAACATTCCATCCTTATCGGAATGGTCTGTTATGACAATGCCCCTATCCACAGACTGTTAGGGGTCACTGAATGGTTTGATTATAAATATTGTGTGAATCAAATGCTGTGGCCATCATATCTCAGCCCAGGTAAACACATATGGAATGTATTGGACTGATGTATTATAAAGCATTTTCTCCGACCATCTTCAAGGCACCAATGCACTGCCTGTCCTGGATCAAGGGTGGACTGGTAATCTGGCATACCGGGTATTTGCCCAGTGGGCCGACATAATTTCGGGCCAATGGGTCAGCTGAAGGGCCTCTGTGCACCAGCACACAAGCACTCACAGCAGTCCATTTGTTCATTTTCCTTACTGTCACTGTAATGCCCAGTCAAATCTCTTAACACAATGGGCCCTTCCTTGTTGTCACTGGAAACTCACTCTTGCACCTTGTAGAACAGAGTTTAGTGTGGAAGATGTGGCAAAAAGGTGGAGCTGAAAAGCTGAGAGAGAAAAAGAAAAAGAAGGCAGAAATAGATGCAGCAAATGTGTCAAATTAACCAACATGTTGGCTGTTGGGCTGCTGCAGCAGCTGCACCGTCAACAGTAGTACCAGCAACAATAAATATAAAGCCCTCGCAATCACAGGAGGCTGCTGTTACTAGCACCAGCTGTGGAGAGATACAGCAGTCTCCACAACAGAGTGAGGAAGACACGGAGGTAAAATTAACGTGATAAAAAAAATAGGCGGAGTGAGATAATTAGGAAGGGAGAGATTCAAGGATTCAGGTAAAATGGATGCTACTTTGACCATGAGCTACTGCTAAAAGGTTAAGTGTGGCTTTTAATTGTCACATGCTGCACAACAGTGCAACTAAGATATCCTAACCCAGCAACAACTGCACCAACCTGATTAAAAAAAATTTCGATACCAATAATCAAACACAATGAAATAAACACATAATATATATGTGTGTGTGTGTGTGTGTATATCAATCATGATGGACCAAGGACCAAAAATGCCAGGGCTGATTTTATGTCCCACTCCAGCCCAGCCATGGACAGTCGGAGATTCAGTAAATGGTTAATCTTACTGTGACTCTGTGTCCTCATTGGACCTGGTTTAACTAGCTGTTTAACTAAGTGTTTAGTCAGTGTTCCAACACCTCATGAGAACACAACACATACAAAGAGCTGAAGTGAAACCAAGTGTGAACAACAATTAAAAGTCTCCACTGTAGATGCTATTTTTTTGATGTTTTTTTTAGCTTTGAAGGTTGTTTTTTTTCCTTTTTAAATTTATCCCATTGCTAATGAACTCCACCGTCGCTCTCTTCCCTGTTCCAGCTCACCTGTCAAACAAAAAAGCATTTGACTGATGCACATGGTCATCCATGTCTAACACTGTGTGGTTAGGATTTTGGAGGACTTCACAGAAGCATGTTTGCAGTTGATGAAAACCCTTCTCAATTGGAAAATCCCTTTGCAAACCAACACAACTCCATTAGCATGAATTAAGCATGAGTCCACAGCCCTTCTTAGTTCTGTTCCTCAGGACTTAAACCTGTCCGATTCATCTGCTCTGCTCTGTGTTTCATTTGCTCGGATTTGTTCTCCATACTCTGGACTCTTTGCTCATTTCATCCAAGGTTCCCGTACTGCTCTGCAAAGCCAGCTACCCTATCAGCGCTGCAGTAATTATTCATCTTTTATCAAACTACAGTTCTCCATATATTTCACTGTTAATCATCTCTTAGAAAACTCTGGCTCATTTTATCGCAACCTTCATGTTAAAATCTCTGTAAAAAATTGTGTTGCTAATCAAGTAAGCGCAGCAGAGTTATTTTACATTAATTTCTATAGGGTCAAAATGATGCCCTCTGAAGTTATATATATATAAGTGATATTTTTTTCTTTTTATTTTACATCCCTTGAATCCCAAGGGGCCAAAATGTTTTTCTAAATTTGAATATCCACATAAGGTAATCATGAAAAGTGGAAACATAAGAGTACCAAGACACAACTGTAACTAATCAAGAACAATGGGATAAAGTAATGAAAACCAAGGGCAAGGCACAAGAGACAAATAACCCAAAGCAGGAGATTATAAATGGGGAAATATCTACCACAAGAATGAAGACTTTATCACAAGAAACAAGAGGACACTGGGAAAGCGAGAATAAACTAAAACACAGGGGAACATATCTAAATTCTTTAAACACTAACTGAAACCAGATTACAAAGTAACAAGAACTAAAGACCATGAAGAATCTGATAGAGTAAACACAAAGTCATGAACTCAGCCATGACGTTGTCAATAAATGAATGAGGAAACAAACTCTCAAGCACGTCAAAACCCTGGAATTAACTAACCCTATAAACTAAAAACTAAACTCACAGACAATAACACTTTTTATTCAGTTTGTCATTTAATGTTTCCATCAGCATAACGCAGTTATCAGGATGATTAAAAAAATATCACCTTGATTGTGTCGGATTTTTTAGAAGGAATAATTTGAACAGTCATACTTGTCAATGAGTGGGTTGCGGTACAACACAGACAAGACAAAGAGAGCACCATGTAGATATGGTTTCCCGACCATCAGCCCATATATTACCCCCAAAATATTTGTACTTTTTTAGCTGTTCAATCTTATCTGGGCCATTTGTTTCAGTAGCAGTAGTCCGCCATTAGAGAACGTTTTTCTTGCTGTGAAAGTAAAAGTGAACTTGAAATTGTCTAAAATCCACTTGAATGCTATGAAGCAGTATTTAGCAGCAATACACCATTAACAGTGTCGCTGACAAGTACAGTAAATAGTTTCAGGTCATATCACTCATTAGCTGAATGACTATCACGGGTATGTCCAGTCATCTTTAATTGTATTTATACAGCTTTAGTTGTAGGGTAAATTGCATTACACTGATATAACTACATTTTTACAGCAGCAATGACATCATGCCAAGCTACCCACTAGCACTAAATTCCCATTAATAAAAAATATACATGAAAATAACATATGAGATGGGTTTGGAATCATTTTCATGCGCTACAGAGACTGTATCATGGCACGAGGTTGCCAGAACATAAACCTAACCTGCTAAACTTAAAAAAACATATGGAATTACACTTAAGCATGGAGCAAAGCTTTACTTGCTATGATGTTAATGTAACTTTCATGTAGGTTTGGTGAAGGCTGCCTGAACTACACCTCCACACACCCCATTACAGCTACTGTATTCTTATCATTAATTATGCATTGAGGAGTTACAGAGCCTTTGATATTTGAAGTGAATGTGTTTAGTAAAGGTTGCACATCTGCATGTGTAAACACCTGCCAAGGAGGGAAAAAAAGGAGTCTAACCCCAGGCTCACTGAAAAAATATGTCAAATATAGTCAAATGTTGTTCACCTAGAAAGTCAAGACCCTGAGGAAAGTTTCCATATTTAAATTTTTAATGAATTCTTGTTTATAAAAGAGCTATTAGACAGCTTTAATTCCCCCACAGCTGTAGAGCGTAAAAACAAACACACAAAATGAAAGCTTCAAATAAAAGTTGGTACAAATAATATTTCTTCACATACAAAAATCAGAGTTTATTAATTTCAAAGCCTTTGAGTGAATAAAAATCTTACGAAAGAACAAATTAGATGTCATAATAGCAAAAACAACCAAGGCTTTCATATCTGTTTTAAATATATTAAAAGAGGATCAAGGAAAAAATAGTTCCTCTTTGGTAAAAAAGAAAATAATGGGCAGACAACTGAACAAACTGCACAGTCGTATTGGTCTGGATTTTTCCAAACAATGGCGTCAATATTGCTTTTCTTTGCAGATAATAGGTTTTAGGTATTAGTGCTTGGGAAGTGAACTAAAATCAAATAGTTTTAGATATTTAAATATGAAACTGGACAGGGTGTTTTGCTTGACACTGTTTGACAGGTCTCTGGTCTCAAATCAGGACAGCTAGAAGTAATCTTTATATGTCATACAAATTTGTCTGAATCTATCCATGTAGTTTGAACTGGCAGCAGTTTGCCTGGCCAGAAGAACTCAGATTACATGAATAGTGCAAACAGAAACACAGAAAATTAGATTTTTTGACATTCAGTTTCCATTCATGAGAAGGCTAACTGTATTTTAAAATTCACACACAAAAAAAAAAATGTAATCAGTTACCTATTTTCATTACAGTTTTTAAGCCGTTAGGGGCAAAATTTTGTGATATTTAAGTCATGTTTAACAAATGTTTAAAAAATACATTTTAAGGCTCAGAAGGTTGGAGTTAGGAAAAAATACCATTACTTTTTTCCTAACATTAAATTCAAGGTGTGATAAAATTACAATAGTTGCTAAAGGTGGATGCTGTTTTGCCAGAGTGGATACTGTAGAAAAATAAATAAAATAAAAAAAAAACAACAACATAATTTTGAATTAAATATAATACAAACCACAAAGATCCACTCATAAGAAAAAAAGACGTCTTGAGAGAAAGATGCTACCAGTCAACCATAGACTCATTTGTTCAGAGTAATTATGCTAAGATACAATGAGCAGTGTGATTTGACAGTGATATATTGATTTTTAAAAATGTCACTGCCATAAGTTTTACTGATCCATAAGAATCACTTAAAAAATAAACATGGAATTGATAACACATCTACATTATTTTAACTGACTTGAAAAGGTCGATGTTACTAACTCAACTGCACATTAAGCTAGGCCCCTAAGTTTTTGGCTCTATATAACACCACGGTGCATACAAACTTGCAAACAATCAAGATGTGACTGCTGCATGCAGTGCAGACATTTTATTTCAAGGGATTTAACAGGTTATTGCATGTTTATAAATGATGGCCATTTTTATACATTTTAAAGGGTCCAAAATTATTTGGATAATGAACCAGTTACCTTGGTTTCTGACACACTAAACCTATAATATATATCGAATTGGTTCCAAGTCTAGAACTTGGAAAGAGATGTCTGTGCAAGTGAAGGAAGCCATCATCATCATAGCTCAAATACATTATTACCCAGAGCATACCGTAAAACCAACCCAAGAGTTTCTCAAGATAAAAAAAAATAATCATAATATTCATCAGTGGCAAATAACTCATCTCATCTCAAACCAACAGAGCATAATTTTCTATTACTGAAGACAAACTGAAGCCTGGGACATGCAGAAACAAGCGGCAACTAAAGGTAGTTGATCTAAAGGCCTGGTAGGGGGAAACACAACATTTGGTGATGTCCATGGGTTCTGGAAATTTAGGCAGTCCTTGGTCACTGGCAATAACTAACTAACTAACTAAATAAACAAATAAATAGTAAATAAATAAATTTACTCTGCAACAGGCTGGCGACCTGTCCAGCAGGTACCCTGCCACTCGCTCTGTGTGGGATAGGCTCCAGCAACCTTGAATTGGATGGATGAATAGACGTATGATTGGATGGATTCACAATCTTATAATTATATTTAAAATTATGCAAGTTTGTTTAATTGGTTTTGAGCCTCTGGAAATGTGGGATGGTGTATAAAAATGGCTGAAACTCCAAAGCAGTTAATAAAAAAAAATTGTTAAAGTCTTTGAATTAAAACAAAAGGACAACACATCTTGGTTATTTAAAAAGATGAATATACTAAACGTGGTTATATGTCACTATGATAAGACATTATCTTATAATCACAAAAAGCAAACATAGTACCAATCAGTTTTAATTATAACTTTAACTGACAGTTTGTCATATTTCATACAGTACACTGGAACCTTTGTGGTTAGTTAAAATACTACTACTTTTACTTTTGTATCTATGAATGCATCTGTGTACAGGGACTGAATTGCTTCTCAACAGATAAACTAGGGCCAAGGCCTTTATTGATTTAAAAAGAGGATCATAAAATATTAAATTCAGCTGTAGATTTTAGAGCAATAAAAACAGAGTGGACCACAGGAACATTCCTGGAAGTTCTTGCTTTAAATAATAGTGTCACATGACAGACCAGTGGAGTGACATTAAATCTTATTCAAAAAATTAATAGATAAACAGGAAAATAAGTTAAAGTCATGCGAATCAAAGTTCACTTGATGGGTTTGGGATTTTTCAGGTCTCTCGATGTAGAACTTGTTTCTGTGCAATGAGAAAAAAAAACCAAGTAAAAAGAAAACAGACCAGAATAAAACAACATTTCAGAAGTTACTGAATCCAGTCAGCCGTTATTAGGGAGAAAGGGGTATGATAGTGGGGTAAATTACTGTTAAATAATAATATAATATCGATGCAAGCATTCAAATATCATAAAACAAATACAAAATACAAAAGCACAACTCCTGAAACTATTTTCTAACTAGGACGTGCACTATCAGAAAGCCCAATATCCATAAAAACAGACATTTACACATTAATGCTGGCCACATTCAGTGTCTCTCATCTCAGTGTCTGCATAGCTGAACATCCTTTACTCCATTTTAAAACTAAAATAAAACACCAAGGTTCCTCTAAAAGGAGACGTGATGTCGAAGGTTTCACTACAAAAGGCCAGCTGTGAGGCCAGATTAGTTCTCTTGTAATCATCAGAGACACTCATAGCTGTCATTGGGATTTCAAAAAAGTCATGCAGTACATAAACACAGATATGCATCTTAAAGATAGTACATAGATAATATAGCATAGATACAGTAGTTGATAGATGGTGACCAAGTCTGGTAGCTAGTGGCTAAGTGTGGGACTTATAGAGCACTTGGATGTTCTATGTTCATATTAAATCTATGAAATGTATGATGGTTTTTCAAACAGAAGCCTCCTATTTAAATCTGAAGATCTCCTAAAGAAGTGCAATATTTTACCTCCTGTATGTCATGCATGGGGACACACCAACTTCACTATAATAAAATAAGGAACAGGTGCTGAGGTGGTCCAGCAACCTGTCCAGAGTGTACCCTATGGTAGCTGGCAAAGCTTCAATCCCTTTTGGCCCTCCAACCCCCCTACTAAGACTACTTTTACCGTATTTTCTGCACTATAAGGCGCACTTAAAATCCTTTAATTTGCTCAAAATTCGACAGTGCGCCTTATAATCCGGTGCGCCTTATGTATGAATTCTGGTTGTGCTTACTGACCTCGAACCGATTTTATGTGGTACACAGCGCTCAAAAATCTGTCAAAAAATGTTTTAGTAGGACTTTGGTAAGCTATGAAGCCGCACCGCTTGATGGATTGTCGGAGCATTACGGCTACCGTAGTCAGGAGCCTCGCGGAATAATCTGGGTCCAAAACTTCGTCCACTTCAGGTCCCAAAGTCAAATGAACACTGCAGCATCACTGAGAGTTTAAAACTGTCTAAATTCCTTCATCTTTAATAAAATGATCAGCGTTGCTGCTTTACCAGGTGTAACAATTAAGTTTAACATCCAGGCATCCATGAAAACAGAATTTATTAAATTTAGAGAACAGAGTTAGAAGTTAGCAGGAAGTTAGCTCGCTAGTTTCCACCTAAACATGATATACCATGTTCTGACTGAGAGATTTCTGGAAAAATTCAAACGTACAGCTCTGCTATCACTTCCAACATA
>VUQG01029417.1:19383-32952 GCA_015106755.1 Etia nguti | reverse complement strand
TCAAAATGGATATAAGACATGACCAATATTAAATAATGATGTGCAAGAAATCCTTGTGAGCCAAAAGGTCAGGCTTTACACTTCTCTAAACACGCAGGTCATGCCCTTCACACAGCTCTGTTGCTCAGAGTCCCGACATACTATTAAAAGCTTTTGTTGGTGAAAAGAAAAGGCTAACGTAAATGACTGGTAGTCTTAAAGGGGAAGGAGCTGAAAAGTTTTGGTCCAGACATTACATCAAAGCTCATTATATTAACAACAGTGATTAATTTATAGTATGAATCATGCAAAGTCATGCTAATAGACTGCAAGAATAAATATGTGGAATTGTAACGGAGCAGAATAGGTGACCACAATATTATTTATTTAAAGTAAAAGTAACTTGTATATTTAAATGTGGAGCTAGGGCCACATGATGAAAAATATTATGTTTAGCTGGCAGATGCACTGTCCAGACTACTTTTGCTGTCACATTGTGTAGCTGTTTGAGTGCCATTTGTGTTGTGTCAAAGCCTTTAAATGTTAGTCCTGTTGTTCCAGAAAGCAGGTTTAGGTCATACTGAGTTTGTTAACCATGAAATAAGGGAAACTGTGGGTTTTCTAATGCAGAAATAGAGCAAACTTAAACTCTGAGTCAGTTATTGGGGTGTGGACTAAACCTGCTTGCTGACAGGTTTCCTCCACAAGCCTCAAGTTTGGTTTTTACTCTTTGTAAATGTAAAGACAAAGACAGTGATCACATTACAGAATTATTATAAGTAATAATTCTCAATAACTTGAGCTTGAATAACCTGATTCTCTTTCTCTTAAGATATAAGTCATTTTGGGGTCAGCTTGAAAGAAAGGCAGATATGAAGTGTTAAAGTGGCATCAGAAGTCAAATGTGACATGTGACCATCTACCAGCAGTATCGTTTTCTAAACATTGCCAATACAAACAAAGGCAGCAGAATTTTAAGTTGAGTTTTAAAGATAACAGACATTTTATGCAAGTTTGACCTTATTCGATCTTGAAGAAGAGGTCAGAGGTCAAGATTAACATTAAATTTAAAATCATTACATGGTTGTTTCTATATGCTGATAATACACACCATACTTGTAAGAATCATAGTTTTCTATTTATGAATTTTCATCCATGTTGAAGACTTTGGTGACCCCCGCCCCCACACCCCTACAAAGTCATCTGTCTATAAATTTATTTATTCATCATTTTTTAAGGACGGTCTTGATTGAATTACACTATTTATAGTCTTTAACAAAAATGCAGATTTTCAGGAAGAAGGATACATTAGGGACAGTAGACTTGAAAACGTTGTTAATATATCATGAAATGTATTTACTATTGAAGACAGACTTCTTTAAATATAAGATAGCAAGGCTTCTAAAATTCTACTGAACCCCCGAAAGAGGAAATGCAATTTGCAGCAGTGTCTAAGAAATATGTCATATATGCTAAAGAGGAAAGTGTTACAGTAATTAACTGCTATACTAAACGTGAATAACAAAAACAAGATAAAAGAAAACAATTAATTTTAGTGTGTTACATATTTCTGAAAACAGTGCTGATGAGGTCAAAATTGTACTACTGAAAGAGAAATAAACTTTTGAGTGAGGACCAACATTATAAACTCAGTTACTGTGTTGTTTGTTGCTCCTAACTTTAAAGAGCAGGCTCATCCAGATGCTGAGAAATGTTCTAAGGAAAGACAAGAGTGCAGGGTTGTTTTTGTCCTTTAAAAATTCAGTAGTTTTATTAACAGAAGAAAAAAGGCTCAAGAAACATACAGGAAGCGAACTGCACAGGAAACAGGTCTAACACAGATGTCATTACAGGATGTTGCAAATTCATATTTTCCATACTGATGTGACTACATTTGACTACTGCAGTCCCCCTGGGAATCAATTTCGCACCCCCCCCCCTCCCCCCCTCCCCCCATTGCTTAACGGCAGCTCTAAAAAAAACTTACGAGGATTTGCTTCCATTTATTCAAACAAACACACAAACAAAAGAAAACACACACTACAGTAATTCCTCAATCTCAGGCTATCACAATATGCAAAACAGAAATGTATCCATGTCACAAAGAGCACTGAAAAAGAAAGCATTTTCATTGTAGCACTGACTATAAGTGATATACAACATTTATTTTTAAAAAAGGAAGTACACAACAGTTGCTAAAAAAAAAAGGAGAAACAAACTGTTGTCATGCTAAGAAACCAACATAGCAATACCTTATCTCCACTGTGCATCAGCACTTTAAACTGTGAAATAGCTGGCTTATTTTTTTAACTTTGTGCAACACAGTGCATGCTGTTTAAAGCATGGTGTGCGATTACTGATATATGTAAACCATATCAAAAAGTATATGATTAAAACAATATTATTTAAATAATGGATGCTTTAAATACCAGCAGATTCAAACACAAAGATTGAGCATTCAACTAGTTACATCTGTCACCTATGTACAGTACTCATGAACTAGTTATTGTTCTTACAAGAGTCACAGACGAATATATTTATATACTACCTTATTGGGCATCACTCTATTTTCAGTGGGTTTCATCTTCCTGTTCTCACATTTTGACACAGTAAGAGACTTTAGTGGTCAACTGTGAAGTCACACAATTTTAAGCTGTAAAAGAAAACTGAAATCTAAATATTATGACCTCCTTAGTCCACTGTTTGTGGAGTAGAGAAATAACTTGCAGGGTGGATCTGGACTTTAGCAATCGCGGTGTTTACAGGAGTTCAGCAGAACACAGACATCTCTCGACTGAAGAGGCGTCAAACTAGAAATTGCCATTTGTGGTCTGAATTTGTACAAAAGCTTTACCAGGGTGTGCATTCCTTTAGCTTTTATGGTTTTAAACAAAATCTAATTTGTGAGACCAAAACAGCAAAGGTGCTCTCTCCCCCCTTCCACTGTGGCAAAGTCAATAATGTAACTGAATGAAATAATTATTAAGAATGATCACATTTACTCTGAGCTTGAATGTGATTTCAGGTGCATTTACCTTATTGATGACTAAATTTTATTAAAGTGATCAAATGTTTGACTGTTACATGCAGCTGCTAATTCTATCTGATATATCATACAGAGATATGCAAAATGTAAAGAATATTGTTTATATGCAAAAACGTTTTCACAAAGATTTAAGATTTATATTCTTGATTTAAACAGTTTCACCTTGTTATGTTTTTCTGGAAGAGTCTTTTGAAGATGAAGTAAATATGCAGACTTATTACATTATTTACATAGTATGGCTGACACCTGAAGGTTTCCTTGTATTAAATAAGTGGAGTAGCATAGCCACCATAGGTCCCCACTAATGACTCCTATTTACATACCAAGGAAAGAAGTTATCACATGAGAGGATATTTCATGAAAACCTTATTGTCAGCACTTGGATCTGATTAGCCCACCCACTATTTTAGACCGCATTAAACACCACAGCCTAATGTTTTTACGATTTTTGTAAGTGCTGTGGAAACACGTTTATCCTTTTATATTACATACATGCTTTCATTTTTTAATAATTGAAAAACCCCAGAAATTCCATCTCATCTAACAAACCACACACAAATGCAGCATTGCATGTAACTTCTCTTTGTAATGGTTGTGTCATGGGATGCTTCACAAACAGTTAATATCTCAAAATCTCACAGCTCTCACAATTAACCCATTAATTCCTCCACACTGGAATACAGCGCCGCATCCTCACCTTCCTCGTTGTCCTTTTTACTCATCAACCCCTTCTCTTCGTTGCCCTCCAACATTTCACTGTTCTCTTGGGCGTTTTCTTGTCTCGGTTCTTCTCTTTTAATTTCAGCATACTCGGTGTCTGTGGCATCCTGCGTCTTCGCTGCCTCTTCAGGATTCTTGGGTCTTATTGCAGAGAAGTTAATGTTGGAGTACTCCACCTCTTTCGGTGCCAAATCACCATTGGATGGTAATTGTGCAACAGACTCAGCTTCTCCTTCAACTTCCTCTGGCTCACGGATCCCATCATATGTTGCTGCTTGATCAGGATCCATCTATCAAGCACAATGCAGCAATTACAGGTAATTTAACAGCTTATAAAAAAATGAAAATTTAATAATGTAATTACACGACAGAAAACAAACTAGCTTAATATTTGAGCAAAAATATAATTGAAATCAAACTAATATCTTAAATCAAATATGATATTCAGATATGTTACCAAAGGCTAACTAGTTATTTAAGTTACCGGTGGACCAGCTTCAGTGGTTACCATCTCCAGGTTTTCAGACTGATTTTTCGACTTCCTCCACTTTTTTCTGGGAAGAAATTAATTAAGAGAAATGAAGTTTAGTGAAAGTCTCACAGCAGACCAGAAGTGTTGTATCATGGCAAAAAACCAGACAGTTCACATAATCTGATTATTTTCTGCGCTCACTCTGGTTTTTCCCCAGATTAAAGGCAAAAACATATCTTGAATCACAAAATTCAGTTTATCTGTACATATAAATATGAAGGCATGTCAACTCAGTTTTAGTTTCCAGAAGCTGATGATGTAAGATAAGCCAAAACTTTATGACAACTCACAAAAAGCAAATACTGATTACAGTACGATAATGGTGACAATATAACTGTCAATACTGATATATTACAATGTGTGTTTCAGTTCTTTCCCATATATTATGGGATTTATGTGTGGAAAGTTCTGGTATAAAAACTTAAGTCACCATTTAGGACCTCTAACAGTATTTAATAAACTTTATATAAAAATTACCTATAATATACATTTACATGTGTTCAAACAGAAATCTTTCAGGTATACTAGGAAAATGGTGAGCATTAATATGAACAATTCAGAAAATATAATATTCCTTTTTATAAAATAAAATACACAAAAACACTGGAACACTGATGTTAAAAATAGAAAATAACATATAGATGTAATATTACCTGCGAGATTTTGTTATCAAACAAGCAATGACTGTTGACAGGATTATTCCAATCACAAACCCCGTCAACACTGCAATGTAGACTTTCTTCTCTTGAATAATCATTAAAAACTGTGTGAATATATCTGAAATCAAAAGAGATAAACCGCGCTGATTACGTAAAGCTGAAAACAGGTATTGAAATGTCTTAAATTTGAGTAAAGGGGAGATATTTCACTCGTAAATACTTACTGGGTTTTTTGGGATCTTCTTTAGATGATGATGAAGTAGTATTTAAGTCCTTTATTATAATGCTGAGATTTGCTTGTCCAATACTGTTACTGCTTACACATTCAATAGTGGTGTTGTGACAGTGACCTTGGGACACAGTGATGGTGCTGTTGACTCTGGTGTTTGACACATTGGTTGTTACAGAGTAATCAGTGTGGTTCTCCAAGTGTGGCCATTTGATGGTGGGTGAAGGAAACCCCTCACTGACACACACACAGGTCAAAACCCCTGACTGATCGACACAACAAGAGCTATTCAAGATTCTTGGTTCATCTGCAAAAACAGAAGAAGCAGCTCAGCATCAAAACTACAGTAAACTCATAGGAACATAAATAGTCTTAACACATTGCTTCAATATGAGAATATGTGATACTGAAGAACACAACAATGAAATTAATATTAAATTTACTTTCCATGTTTTAATGAAAACTGTTTTTCTTTTGTTAAGTAAAAAAAAGGTAAATAATTGTTTCAAAGAGAGGATAAAATATAATGTCAGTTATAAAAGTTTACACTTGCAGTAATAATAACAATAATACTATAATTACTACTACTAATAATAATAATACTGTAAAAATGATAAATATACTTTTGCCAAGAGTAATACTCACAGCTGACATTAAGAGTTTTTGTCTCATTTGTTGTGACACTTTTGAGGGTGACCTTACAGGTGACCTGACCACTGTCATGTTTAGCTGAAGCGTTAAAGGTCAGAGTTGAGTTGAAAGCAGTCAGATTCTCAGACTTGAATTCAGTGTTGTTTTCTTTGATTTCATAGAGGTTTTGTCCTGATCCACTCCATATCCAGGTGATTGTAGGAGTGGATCCAGAGCAGCGACCAGGAGCAGTGCAGGTCAGTGTCGTCTGCTGTCCCTCTTTTATTGGAGGAATCTCCAGTGTGGGCTTTTCACTCAGCTCTAATAGGAGAGTATATGAAAAAAGACATTATAATCAGCATAGAGACCACTACTGACTTTAAGTAGACATATGATCACTTTGTTAAGCGTCTTAAATTGGAAAAAGTCCAAGATAAGGCTGAAAAGCTCCAAGACAGATGCAAGCTCTGTCCCCACTGAGGCACACCTAAACATCACGTTATGTTTGACCAAAGGAATAGACCAAAGCAGATTCAACAGTTGCTGTTTTTGTTTTTTACTTTAGCTGACAAACCTGATGAATGGACGACACAGGACCTTCATTACAGGAAGCTGTTGTGCCTTTGTGTTAATCTGAACATCAAATTTACTCACAAAAATCTTTGGTATGGTAGTGATTTCACAACCCTTAAATTCCCATAAAACAAACATGTACTGGTGGCATAATGCAGCTGTAGTTAATAAATCTTATTGTAATTCAGTCAGACTAACTAATTTAAATCAAACATGGTAACACAGTCACTGTACATGGAGTATTTATGGTAGGTTTTGATACCTGTAACTGTAACTGTGACCTTTGCATCAGAAGTCAATGTGCAGGGAGTCTTTGTCTTAGCAACTACTTGGTATGATCCAGAGTCTGACTTGGTGAGGTCATTGATGATGATGCTGCAGTTCTTACTTTTCAGGCCAGGCTCCAACAGTGACACCCTCCCTTGAAACTCAGAGTCAGCTTTCGTATTGTTACTGGAGTCAAATATTGTTTTATTTGAGATTCCATTATGTTTATACCAAGTTATACTTTCAACATCACCATCGTCTGTAGTAAAAGAACATGCTAAAACAGCACATAGTCCAGTCTGTGCTGATACATTTCTTTCACTCAGTGTGATACTGCTGTTGCTCTCTGGACACTGAAGAGTCCCAGAACCTGAACATGTGAAAAGAAAAAGAGACAAACCAGAAGAGAAGATGCTGAGTTCATGAAAATAAAAAAAAGATGCTAACCAACACTGTCAGTTTACATCGTTTACAATGTTTATATTTAAAGATGCCTCTTTTACTTCACTTCTGCTGTTAACTGATATTACTTAAATAAGTGATGCAGTACACAGCTGTTGCTTCTCATTTTTAATTTAGTAAATTACATTTTCAAACAACACTGTCTTTTAAACTGCAGTTTTCTTTCTTGTTGTTGTTTCCTTAAATTCATATATTGATAAAGATTTAAATAATTTCCTTCTATACCTTTGTCAGCGAAGAGCAGAATCACCCAGATGAGAGATAACATTCTGATTTTACAATTTAGACAGCAAGGCTTCTCTCCACAGAATAAACTCTTTCTTTTCAAAGCACAAACACACAAAAGGTGCAGTTAAAAATATAGAAAAGATATTACAGTTACATATTTACTGTTTTAATATATTTTATGTGATCAATAAACTTGGCTGGGATCTTGCAATATCACAATTGAAAGCACTTCTTGATATCTGTGGCATTGAGATGCTAAAAATTATGAATGGAAATCCACCAGCCTCAGACTTCTTCAGTTAAGCATACACCAATCATTTAAAATCATTTTTGTGACATTACTGAAGAGAGAATACTACAGAGCAAAGTAATTTAAAAATTGATAAAAGTGTTTTACCCTCACTCTGAACTGACTCTTCTTCTCTTCCTCCTCCTCCTCCTTTGTTACTTCTCTTTGCACTTCAAAAAGTTACCAGCAAGTTTTATTGGTTTAAAAACAATCACCTGACAATCATGTATTATAATGCATTGTAATATATGCATCCATGTTAATGCTCTGCTTTATGGTGCCTCTTAAATAAAGACATTATCAGTCTTGTCGTGTTGTTTTTTAACACGTGAAAACCGAAACTCCCACAGCTCTTTGAATGAACTTCTGTATTTGCAAGAGGAAGATTTGTTGTTTTGCAAAATATTTGTACTAAAAAGTCATTTAGATGAGTGATGAAATGTTTCTCCTACTGAAAACTGAAGGAGAAGCTGAACAGAATAAATTTTGTGTAAATACAGTTTATCTTAATCAGTTACTGACAGCACTAATAAAACCTTTAGACAGTGCCAAGTGTGACAGAGGTAAGAAAGATGTTGTAAATAACATGCCCCTGAAACATGCTTTCTGTTTCAAAGAGTGAAATATTGCTCACTATGATATTGTAAGTCAAGGGTATTCATGCAGTACATTTCTAAAAGGGGAATTAATCTCTGACATACAGAACGACAGCAGAGCAGGACCACACGGTGCGGAAACCTCTGTCTGAGGCTGTGTGGGGCTTGCGGCAGGCTCCGGATACTGTGGAGTAGACAGAGCAGGGCTCACAGGTGGGCCCTAACCACCCTCAAAACTGGAACGAATGCAGGGAAGGCAAGGTCCGAGCCGCCCCAGGAGAAAGAGCAGGAAGAGAGATAGGTTCTCGGATGATCACAAGAGGAGAAAAACAATTAGTTTCAGGAACATAAACATCCTTGATGAGAACCTCAGAGTGCGGAACATTTTTTATGGAAGCAGGTTGATAATGAACATTCTTCTGATAGTCCAGCACGGGTTCACAATAAACAGTATTAGATTTTTCTAGTCTGCGAACAGCAGTCTTTGCATTCTGCGGAGATGGTGGGTGCATGTATTGAACAATACAGCTCTTATTTAAATTTGTTTGAGGATCTGATTCATTTAAGTGTGACAAACATACAAGAAAAAAGGAAACCAGAAGAGGGGCGAACACTTTTTCACACCACTGTACTTGGACATTCACCTGAACGATAGACTGGAGGGGCAGCAATGATGCTGTGTATAAGCAGGCGATGAGCAGATTCTAAAGAAGCTCAGATGATTTAATAGCTGTGTCCCAAAACCGGCCGCATCCTTTGGAGGCTGCATTTGTAGGTTACGATTACATCACAGCCAGGCAATGAAGGCTGTCCCAATTTGAAGACTGCTCAAATGCGGCCGACAAATGCGTCCTTCATTTCCCCGAATTTGAAGGATGGGTCTGGTGTATCCTTCGTGGCCCAACCTATCCCAGAATTCATAGCACAGCCCAGCCAATTCCACTTTACAACAATGGCGGCAGCTACTTAGCTATAATATTACTCTTATTACTCTTTCTGGGTCACAAAATAAACTTTCAACATATTTTCAGTTGAGAATGTAGCTGTGTAAACTTCAAATATCTGCTCGATTTATCAAGACATCACATATTTGCAAAAGTGCTCCGACGTTTTCGGAGACGTCTGTTACCCACCAGATCAATAGCTAGCTGGGGGTTCAAGGCTCACTAGAGAAGGCGAGAACAGCGGACTCCCGGCACATCGCTTTAAGACCCCCCGCGGTCTTTCGCTACTCAGGTTAGGATATATAAGTCACTTAGATAACTTAAAAATGTTAGTGTGTGGCTTTTTCAGTGTTTTATTTGTTCATGAATAAATTGGTTTGGCTAAAAATAGAGTTATAGTTTTCACACAGCTGAATAAACGTCAAACAGAAAACTGATTAAACAGAAGTGTGAGATGATAGAGAATTTACTCCAATGTTGTGTTATATATTAGCGAGCGAGGAGCAGACGGCTGAGTTTATTAAACTCCACCAAGACAGCTGGTGACGCAAATCTGAAGGCTAGACCGTCCCATTTCACAGCCTCGCACTTCCAGCCTTCTCGGTGTTCGAAGGACCCAGCCCACGTAGACCGCGAAGGCCGGGTCCTCCAAAGGATGATGCCTATGAATTGGGACATAGCTATAGTGTGCAGCAAGTTGTTGGAGCTCTTCTATCTTCCTCTGCTTGTCCACCACTACCATGTCCGATTGGTTGATCTCATCCATATAGAGGAGGTGGCTGATGATCGCTCTATTCCACATCTGTATCCGTGCACATATATAATGTCAGCTGGTCTCTGTGGATAGCTTATTAGAGCCTTGCACTTGCAAACTAATAATTAATAATTGTCAGTTAGAAAACTGTCCACTTTAAGTTAAATTATAGATGTTGACTAGATGTTGTTTCGTGGTAATAATAAGTGCTTTTATTTAAACACAACAAATAAAATTCCCAGGAAAGTAAGCTAACCCTCATATTTAAGAAATAATTTGAGATTATTGCAGTGAAATGTGCTTCTTTTCTCTTCCTGTTATAAACAGCTTTATGTTTTCCACAATTTACATACAGTATACTCATTAATTGTGCACAATATTTGACTTTTTTGTTAGCCATGCACTGGCATTTAAGAGTGGTCAGAAGCCATATTAGTTAACCACATAAAAGCAGCAGCAGCTTTTTTGTTCAATACATTCGCACAGGTATGGCACCTATGTTTTTAAAATTGTATCTTCTTTATTTTCCTGTATATTACTCTTTGTTTGTATTACTTATTAGCTGCTATTTTGTTTCCTATGTACATTCTTCCACTCACCTGTAGGGGGCAGAGTAAACCATCTATAGCACAGTAGTCATATGGTGTGGTCTGTCATCTGCACATGAGCCTGGAGCCTCTGCACAGACAGGTTATATATTTGCCCTGAGTGTGACTCTAAAGGTAATAAATCAAACATTTAATACACATCTGTTACTTACCCATGTTGAGTAAGTAGATTAATAATTCAGAAATATTAACATACCACACTTCATCTGTATTTGTTTGGTTCTTTTATGTTAAATTATGCTAAACTAGTTGATGACAGTGACTGCAGAACTCCCCCATATATAAAAAGTTTCACCTGCTACCACTGTGACTGCATGATCTAAAGAACATGAATAAATTTACAAATACTATTACAAAAGTTAATACTATGCATAAGTGAACCCATGCACCCATGCACCCATATTGGCAATGAGTGAGAAAAGTTATAGTTTGTGTTAAAATAGACAATTTACGGTCTTCAAAATATTCGCTTATTTTCAACATCAGACGCTGACAAATTCTAGCCAATTGAATGTGATGACACCGGCTCATATATTACATTAAGTTATTCACACAGTCACTAGAGGGTGCCGAATTTCACAACTCCACCACTGCACAGGTCAAAGGTAGTTGCTTGCACGAATGATCTGTGGGGGAGGGGGTTTGTGGTGCCGACCAATCTTGTACAACCTGCCAAAGCAAATACATGAGCTGGAGAAGTTGAGGGACTCTATCTTTCAAAGTTAGGCTTTCCGTCTTCATATTTTTTTTCTTTATTACAGTAGAGAGATGAGGCAATATGCAATATTGATATATATTTAATGATGAAAAAAAAAATTCAGTTACAATAGTTTATAAACTACAAACAACATCTCTTTGAGGGACAAAAAGATGGCAGCGCGGAGACAAGTAGAGGCTGCTCCCTGTCCTGACAAAACACTGTTCCAATCTTTGTTTTGCTCTTTTTCTAGTTTTTCACAACGCTCATACAGTCGTGAGCTCCTTCTCATAATCAAGAGAAGCAAACCCACAAGCTTTTCAGTTACTGAAGAGGTACGAATCATACTGACGAACTACGGACTGCTTCGGAGGCTTCTACCATTAGCAACCCCCGCTACTAGATCTCGCCCACAGTAAAAAATGTTGGGGGCATCTACCATCAGCGACCCCAGCTACTGGATCTTGCCCACAGTGGAAACGTCTCAGGCGGTGCGAGAGGAGACAGAAGTGGGGTAAGTGCGGAGGCATCTGGAGTAGGCTAGCGGCCAATCCACACAAAACTGCTATTCCCACCATCATACTGTCCAACGTGCGCTCCCTGGACAGCAAGCTGGATCATGTACGCTTACTTTGCTCCACTTTGAAGTCAGTGAGGGAGTGTTGTGTCTTCGTCTTTGTGGAAACTTGGCTTAACAATAACATTCCCGGCACCGCCATTCAACTCGAATGGCTATCATGCTTTCAAGCAGAATGCATCAATGATGTCACAAAGACCAGGACTATCACTGTCTGGGCCAATCAGAAACCATGGATCACAGGTGAGGTCTATAGGCTCCTGAGGGTGAGAAATGCAGCCTTCAGAGCTGGGGATGAGGTGAGCCTAAGTACAGCAAGGGCAAACCTGTCACGTGGCATCAGAGAGGCGAAAAGGCAATACTGCAGGAGAATTTCGCAAAGCTTCAGCAACAGCAGAGATACTCGGAGGCTGTGGCAAGGAATACAAACCATCACAGAGTACAAGCCCACGACCAGGTGGTGACACTATCCCCAGACAATGTGTGGAGGATCCATACACACAAAGCCCCAGGTCCTGATAACATCCCTGGACAAGCACTTGAGGACTGTGCTGTGGAACACAGAAGTCTTCACAGACATGTTTAATACATTACTGAGCCAGGCTGTCGTTCCCACATGCCTCAAAGCCTCCACCATCATTCCTGTACCGAACAAGTCATCTCCCTCATTCTTTAACGACTACCATCCGGTCGCACTCACCTCAATCATTATGAAGTGCTTTGAACAGTTAGTCATGCATCAAGTCAAGATATTTCTTCCCCCCAGCCTGGATTCATTTCAGTTTGCATACCAGTCAAACCGTTTGACCGATGATGCAATTTCAACTGCCCTTCACTCAGCCCTCACACATCTGGACTCTAGAGACTCATACGTTAGAATGCTGTTCATAGCCTTCAGTTCAGCATTCAACACTATCATTCCCCAGCAACTCATTCACAAACTGGATCTGCTGGGGATCAGCACCTCGCTGTGTGACTGGCTGCTGGATTTCCTGACAGAAAGACAGCAGACAGTACAGGTCGGCAGCAACACCTCCAGCAAAAGAACACTGAATACGGGGGTTCCCCAAGGATGCGTGTTGAGCCCCCTTCTCTTCACTCTGCTGACGCACGACTGCACACAATCACACAGCTCCAATCTTTCTTTAAGTTTGCAGACGACACAACTGTGGTAGGTCACATCAGCAACAACGATGAGACCTACTACAGGAGTGAAGTTAACCATCTGGCCAAGTGGTGCAGCAACAACAACCTGTACTTGAACATGGAGAAGACCAAGGAGATCATCATAGACTTCAGGAGAACTCACACCCCACTAACCATCAATGGTGCTGCTGTGGAGAGGGTAAGCAGCACCAAGTTCCTGGGTGTGCACATCTCAGAAGATTTCTCCTGGTTAAAAAACACAGCATCTCTGGTCAGTAAAGCCCAACAGCAACTCTACTTCCTCCATAAACTGAGGAGACCAAAGGTCTCAACCCCCATTATGAGCACCTTCTACAGAGGCACCGTTGAGAGTATCCTCGCCAGCTGCATCACAGTGTGGCTCCTGCACTGGGTCCTGCCGGAAAAAGTTACAATGGGTAGTGAGAGCAGCAGAGAGAATCGTGGGTACTTCTCTTCCCTCCCTCTAGGACATCTACTGCACCCACCTCATCCGGAAAGCCCTCTGCATTACAGGTGACTCCACTCAAAGTTTCTTCAGTTTGCTGCCATCAGGAAGGAGACTGAAGATCCTCCGGGCTAGAACCAGCAGACTGAGAGACAGCTTCGTCCATC
>VUQG01029417.1:0-19363 GCA_015106755.1 Etia nguti | reverse complement strand
GAAGATCTCTCCTGGTCAAAAAACACAGCATCACTGGTCAGCAAAGCCCAACAGCGACTCTACTTCCTCTGCAAACTGAGGAGAGCAAGAGCCTCAACCCCCAGCTGCATCACTGTGTGGTATGGCTCCTGCACTGGGTCCTGCCTGAAATGTTACAACGGGTAGTGAGAGCAGCAGAGAGGATCGTGGGTACCTCTCTTCCCTCTCTCCAGGACATCTACTGCACCCGCCTCATCTGGAAAGCCCTCTGCATTACAGTTGACTCCACTCAACCGTCCAACAGCTTCTTCAGTTTGCTGCCATCAGGAAGGAGACTGAAGAGCCTCTGGGCTAGAACCAGCAGACTGAGAGACAGCTTCGTCCATCAGGCTGTCAGGATGCTGAATTCACTCCCTGCTCTCACACACACAAACCCCAGACCTGCATTCACCTCTTCCCTCTGAAACCCCCAACCCCCAAAAATACAAAACTCTGAACCTCCACCTTTGCCCTTTCACTGACTGCCCCACCCCCACTTGCACACCCACATGAACTTCAATCACTATGATTGTGTTGGAAACTGCTGTTTATATAAGATTGTATAGTATTGTATTGTGTTGTACATAAGACTCCTATTTTATTTTTTATCTTTTTATATTTATATTGTTTGAGTGTACACTGAGGGTCATGGGAGCAAATTCCTGTGTATGACTGTACAAATGGTCTTTGACAATAAAGCAGACTTTGACTTCAGTTGTTAGAAGGCTTCACACCACCAGCTCTGGCAGGTGTGAATTTTTTACTTCCTGTCATTATAAATAATTTTTCTATAAATTACTGAAAATACATTTAGCAAATACGCAGACATAACATCTGAAGATGATTCAGTATTGAATTTGATGTCATTTAAATATGATGCCCAAGGAGATAGGAGTTAGTCCATCATTAGGCTGAAAAACCCAAAATTATCTGCAAAAACTTTAGAAGTGGCCAAATCAACAATCTGCTGGGTGTTTAAAAAGAATCAATACACTAAACAGCTCAGCAACAACAAAAGGCCTGAACGACCGCAGAGGACAATAAATAAAAACTGATGAAAAAAATAAGATTAACTTGTCCCAGAATGATGGAAAGATAAAAGTATAGAGAAACACATCTCATGAAATATCCAGAGCATGCTAGATTATTTGTCTGACATGGTGGAGGCAGCATTATGGCATGGATATGTATGGCTGCCAGTGGAACCAGTCCGCTAATGATGTGACTGCTGATAGAAGTAGCAGGATGAATTTTGATATGTACAGCAGCACGCTCTTCATGATTAAATATAACAGTCAGTGCAGAAAGATCCACGAACAAACAGAATTGGACGTAAAGGTCTAGCAGAGCAACTCAAGGGAAGAAACACATCATTTGGGGATGCCCAGTGGTTAAAGACTTTAGGCAGACATTGGCTAGTCATTCATCCAAGGATTAAGCCATAGGTGTAATTCTTAAATAGTTTGAATTAAACCTTGAAGGTCTGCACTTCAATTACATATCACATGTTTCATTGACAAAGACAGAGCACTGTATGTAAGCGTCTCATGTTTTCTGCAATGGTATATATTGCAGTTTGAGGTCTGTCAGTCATTGCTCACCACCAAATGTTACTAGGACAGATTTGGCTCAGATGCTTAGGTAGGTCATCTAAAAACAGGAAACCAGCTGGTTTGATTTCCTTGGGCAAATTTCAATTGTTGTCAGATTGTTGTTTCAAATTGTTCTGAATGTTTGAATGAATGTGCGACTGTAGCTTGTACTGTGAAAGTACTGAGCCAGAGAGAATCAGGATAAGAAAAATGTTTACAGTTATAAACATCAGTATGTAAATTGGCCGCTTAGTCACTTGAAGGTCAGTCTTCAGAGGTATTTAAGGAGCTCGTCGCTAACTTGCAGTCTGATTCTGCCTTCAGTCATGGTGAAAACTGTGAAACGTTGACCTTATAACATTAAATACAGAGCAGATGTACTGAATAATGAGGACACATTTATAATATCAGTGACATGCATTTCATGTCTCAGATTTATTTGAGATGTACAAGTTTTGTGTGGTTGATATGACAAATACGCACATAGCAACCTTAGCCCGTCACAGGCGTACTTTCCACTTCCTGTCACTGACCTACTATACAGCGACCCCTGAACACCACACTTTCCATTCAGCATTCTAATCGTAAGCTGTAATCATTACGAAACCTGTGTGTTCAGTGTCGCATTTTTAACCCTAACTGCTGTTTATCGTGATTGTGTTTTAGTCCAATCAAATTCTGCCTGATACAATTATCAGCGGAGTTGTCTTTAACCCTGTGATGTTGGGTGTATCCCATTTGATGTCTACATCATCAGAGTGATTTTTTTCCCCCCCCGAAAAAAAATAAATAAATTGCACATTACATTTTTAAGCAAGAAATTGCATAAAAATCCTGAATGTAGCAAAAATGCCACGAATTAAAACATGTAGCAAATTCATAATTTATTTTATTTTTTATTTGTCAGCGATTTCTCCATCACGGAAATTAATTTTAATTAAGATGTAGTTTATAGAAAAATATATAGATATTTACAACCATATATGGGTTTTTTTGCAATCATGCAAAAATGTAAGAAAATGAAATATGCTATATACAGGACAAAAAGTACACAAGAAAACTCCGGAGTGGACGCTCATTTACTTTCTTTGGGATCCACATGCTCGAAGTAGAAGGATTCATACAAAGGCACTTGACACTGAAAGAGAAAGACATACAGAAGAAGCTCATCAGCCAGACATCACAGACTGAGGTGCTCTACAGGTCAGTGTTTCCTAAAATGCACAACCTAAAACTCAACAAGCATTTTGAGTTTAACACACAGGTAGGTAGAAACAGGATATCAGCTATATTTTTATGATGTCTCAATATTGAAGTTACCCTGAATAACTCAGTAAAACTGGATCAACATGTATTCGGACTGCTTAAAAATGATTTTCAGTACTTTTCGCTAATGTCCCCCTAAACTAACTAAAACGTCAGCCTTAAATGCACCGCGTGCTCACCCACTGAGACGAGCCTCTGGAGGAGTTTGTGCTGTGTTTGTCCATCTCTGCCGTCTCGGAGTCTACGTGGGGAACCTCATAGATGACCCTGGCTGCTAGTGCTGAAAACACACACACGTCCACAGAGAAATGATTAATAGGATGGAAATTGCATTTTAAAAAATTATGACCTAATTAGGAGCAGCATTCAATCTTTTCGGTCTCGATCACTGTTAATGTTACACACATGTTACAATATTTCATTTCTTACTTGTTTTAACAATCCAACTCTAGTCAGTGTTTAAACTGTGACATGCCGTTATTATGGGATGAAATGGACTTTACGATAATTCACATTCACTTTTCTACACAGTGTTTTATTGTGGACACTTTACCTGCTTCACATCTGCACCTGTGGAGATTCAAACCAAGAACCTTCCTGCTGTGAGGAGACAGTACCAACCACAGTCTTTTTTTTTTTCATATCTGCATCAATTAATCACCTCCAGCAGTATATGAACCAGCTGTTTCAGCTATCCTCGTCGTGTGCCAGTCTCAGCTCATTGACCACCAGCTCTTCACTGACTGGCTTCCACTTTTTACTTAAATCAGACTTTAGATTTGCCTATATCTACATGTGCTTCTTCTTAATCTGATGCCAGCAGTCTGTTTAAAACTAAATCATTTTAAACTATTTCATTCTTTATATGATAACGCTATTGCTGCCGCCTTTTCCACAGCCCCATTGTATTAAAACATTATCCTTGGTACACAACGTTATTCCATTTTCGGCCCTGAGCATTTCTAATTGAAACAATCTTATGTTGTTGTTAATGTTGTTGTGAACTTGTACTATATAAATAAAACTGAAAAACTGAAATAAATGTAACTGAATACATCCGAAATCCCACATTTTTAAATGTAGACTTGTTTCATGAGTAGATCATCTATCAACAGGAAATCTGCTGGTTCAATTCCGTTGGGCAAGAGGTTGAACTCCAAATTGTTCTTAGTGAATCATGTATTAATGAATGTATGAATGCAGCTTGTAGAGTAGAAGAACTTTGAGTTTTCACAGTTATAAATATCATAAAAGCATATGTAAATATGCGTGTTATGATAAAGTTGTAGGGTCTTTACTTGCAAAAAGAAAAAACCTGGACGTTACTGTTGAAAATTGAGTTGAACTGATCCAAAAACTCAAAGTTTTCTGGTTGTTATCACAACCAGGCCTTCTAACCCAGGTTAGAAGTTATTTTATCTTTTAATCAGTGGAAAACTGCTATCAGGTTTCAAGATTGTTCAGAATTACAGATTATTCCTACCAAATTAAATTCATTACAGTGGGCTGCACAAGGTATTATTGTTTCCTATAAGAGCTCCACAGCAGTAGTGATGTGTTTAGAATCGTTTGCTGCAAAAATTCAATCAATATGACTTTTAGAAATAATTTTAGGATTTTAGTCACACACGCACATATATTTTCTGTATTTTCTTTTAACTCTTATTTTCTGTGAATTGCATAAAAGACACTGGTATTTAGGAAAAGGTTAGGAAATTCACATTGTATTACAGTATTTTACATGTAAAGAGAGTCTATGTGGTGCACACTTTAAGTATAAGGTTACAAGAACTGACAATTCAATTTGAACTGATAGTGTCAAAATATTTTTCTAAATTATTAGAAAAAAAGTAGATGTTTACTTTCTTCATATTGACTATTTAAGGTGATGAAATGAAGCTAGCACCTGGATAAATCTAAGTGTGCTCCAATCAGTTTTTTTTACAACAACATTCAAATATACTTCGCTTTGTTTTCCTCCACTAATACATATGACAGACCTCACTGCTCTTTAAGACATTATATGATGTTGTTCATACAGAGGATCCTGTAGGAGAACTTTCTGAAAAATAGAATCACCATTTTCATTTTGAATTATCTCCAAGCGCTTTGCTCTCCATTGTGTGCCTTTCTATTACATATTCCTCTAGACTGTATATATCGTTCTGTTTGCTATTTATTACTGATGTCTTTACTATTTGTATTTTTTTTTCTTTACTCCTGTGCAGTTGGCGTGGAGTGCCCATAATTTCACTGTACATGTACAATGACAATAAAGTGCTATTCTATTCTGATCTATTCTATTTTCCAAGTTTTGAGATATTTCTACCAATGAAACTCTTGTAAAACGTATCAGTCAGGAGCATTAAAATACATTACATTAGTTATACTAGTTGACTTGATACCAAATAAATAAATAAACAGCATTTTTCTACTCTTTCTGATTCCTGAAAGCACTCTTATATTAAGTGTAGATTCTGTGAAGATGCCATATTTAACTTGGTCACCAGCTGATCAGCTTAGATTCAGTTAGTTTCTTCATTTTGACTTAGTTTGTATTATTTGAAAATATTTTGATTTACTCGTGTCAGGGTCATCTTTGCTGTGTTTAATATAAGGAGTAGGATGTGTGTCAGGAGTGACAGATATTACAAACAAAGAGCACTTTTTGCAGGCCTTTGACTCACAGTCATGCAGATACCAACAAGTCCCAGTAAATATATGCAGCAGAGCCACAACACAGGCTGTCAAAGAGTCAAGCTAAAAACAATTAATGTATATTTTTTATTTAAAATTTTTTTTACTCACTACTTTGTGAGTATACACTATTGTTTCAGTTAGTACTTTTTTTAAGTCTTGTTTTATTTTGTTTCCGTTAAGAGAAGTGTTTGTTCACACCTGGTTTTAGTTTAATCTTAAGTACAATAACCTTGTGGGTCAGTTACTATTTTTTCTTTCATCAGTTTTACCACACCACTTAAACTTTTCTGCCATGCAAACTGACAGTTGTGCAAATGTGTTTGTATTAGTGAGGAAACTGTCAGCCTCTGCATTACGCTTCCTAATTTCAAGGCTTTTTGATGTAGGTTGTTTGGCACTTGTCTTTTTTAGGAAGAGTTTTGCATGATCCTGAAACTCAGACCTCCCACGTCTATGTGAAAACTGCAGTCTGCAGAAGTTACTAAATGAATGCTGTTACAGTTCGAAAAATTCCTATGTATTTCAAATGTATTTCCTGCTGCACTTTTAATTACATATATGGAAATATTAGCTTCTAACTTGTTTGAACTGGCTCCAGTATAGTCAAATAATAAAATCAGGACACGGTGGTTGAGGTATATCACTAAGAACTATTTCATCATAAAACAACTACACATTTATAATCGAGTGATTCTTTTGTTTATTGTTTAAAATAAACCTGTGTACCTGTGTGTGATACCTGTGTCATGGTCTTTGGTTAAAGGATTTAAATACGTCGTGTCTTTATGGATAAACAAAAACAGAAGTAACAAAGAAATGTTTATGTTTTGTAATTTAGTTCAGTCCACCACTTATAACTGTGTCTCTGATGCCTCAATAATAATTTAAAGTTTGTACCTTGTTTTCTTCGCAGAGTGCAGTAACAGATGAGTGTGGTGAGGAGCAAAGGAACCACTACAGCCAGGGAAATGATCACGTTGATTGGTGGACTCCCTGCAGAATCTATAAAATTTGTAATAATAATATAATAAGATATATATATATATATATATGATTTTGTCACTTGTCTCCTGTTGTGCTATCGGGGGGAAATTGTTGGATTAATTGTCTATTAAGACTACCAAAGTCAGCTAAAAGGACAGTGACAGTACAGTTCATTTCAGTCTACAGTTGATATTGTTTAAATATCTACTACACTCATAAAAAGGGATTTTAACATGTCACCATACTGAACCTTGTGCAGTTTGCCTGTTGTTGCCGGTATTGTTTTCTGTCTTCTCTCTGACTGTGATGACGGTCCCATTTCCTTTAGCCTCAGTTAAAGATGGTATCTCCACAATTACCTTGCAAATGTATGTCCCTGAATCACTTGTTGAGATTTTTGAGAAATTCAAAGATGAACATTTCTTTTCTTCCTTTTTCAGAGACCCTTGAGACTGATTCAAGTTGGTTTCACGCTTAATTACTGTTTGATTTTTCAGCCAGTTCACTCCAATTCTTTCAAATGTCCCTGTCCAGCAGCAGGTGATGTTTACTGTCTCTCCCTCCATGACAGAAACATCAGGAATCTGTGTCACAACTAATGTGCCTGATGAAACACCTGTAAGAGACAGAGAGGAACATAATATTGAAAGTTATTACAAGACACACATATTGCATGATTTCTAAACCTAAAAGTATCATGTTTTAGCACAAAATACAGTATGTAGACATGTTTCTAAGGAGCATGGAAAGAAAAGCACCTGAACTACTTTAAGTTTCTTGGAGATGTTTCACCTCTCTGAGTCTTCAAGAAACTTAAAGTAGTTCAGTTGCTTTTCTTTCCATACTCCTGAGATTACCATGACCTGGATGACTGTGAGTCTACACAGACACAGACATGCTTTTAAATACATTATAGTGATTTTTGTCATAAAAAAATAACAATATCAAGTAGTGATTGCACATCAGAAATAAAGACGTCAATACTTTTAGGTTGTTTTTTTACATCTAGCCTTTCAAAAACCTTATATCATTATAACCTCTTCATTCAAAATCTAAGTTAGTCTCACTTCTTAGAACTAAGAACTTTAAATACTGACATATTGAGGTGAAATTATAATATCAGACATTCATTTATCGCTTGTCAGTAAAATTATGGATTATTTATCACAAACAAGTTTAGGAAAACGTAACTTTTCCATTTAGAAGGGAACTGTATAAAAATAAAATAATTTATTAAGTTGTGTTTCTACTTACTCCAAGATGAGAGAGTACAGAGAGAGGCAAAAAGCAGACTACTTAGCAAGATCTTCATCTTGCCACACTGATTCACTACTGAACAGTTACAATCGCTTCATCTGTCACAGCTTCTCTAAGTCCCACCCACCACACACACACATACACACACACACACAAACACACACACACACACACACACACACACACACTCTGTGCACCATGTTTTCTTCAAAGATCTTCTGTTTTCTAGAGAAGTGTGAAAACCCACAGATCCTGCTGCTTCCTCCTTCAGACAGACAACAGCTATAGACCCACTATAGAAGCCGTGACTAAGACTCAGACTTTCTCTTCCTACGATTGATTGAGGCGACTGAAAAGGCCACTTTTTTATCCCCATGCAGAGATGCTGAAGGACAGACGATGTAAAAAACTGTTCAAGAATTCTCATTAAAATTGTTTGAAAGTCAGTCTTTGCAAGTTTACACACATGCATACATACAAAGTTTACATGTTAATATTAATTTAAAAAACATTTTATTTAATTTTTTTGTTAACTGTACAGGTTTTTAAAAACAAACAAACAAACAAACAAAACATGTGCCATATTATTGTAATGGTGAAGGTTTTGTTCTGTTATTATTATTATTTTGTTGAAAACATCCGCGAGGAAGTTGATGTAGGTCACCTGATAAGGTGAAACGAGAGCTCATAAATGATGTGAATTGTCACTCTGTGAAGTCCTCAGAGTCTGAAGCTACTTTTGGCTGCTACTGTGTTTCTCAAGGGGTCAAAGCAGTAGAGAGATCCACATGTTTTGATTTGGCAAAGATTTTACGCCTGATGCTCTTCCTGACACAATGCTTCCTTGTATCCAGGCTTGGGACTTGCACTAGCATGTGACCCCTCAAGGTTGGGTTTGTACCTGCTCTCAGATTCAAGCCAGGATTCTATCACGTGTAAAGCGAATATGTTAAACACTGCTGTGTGTTAGCCACTAGAAGTCCCCAGAGTTTAAAATTTCCACACTAAGATACAGAATGAGAACAGGATGAAATGACAGCACTGCTGCAGGCACACGCATCAGAAGTGTTGGTCAGAATCAGAATCAGAAAAGGGTTTATTGCCAGATGTTGAGCAGATTTACAACATTAGGAAATTGCTGAGATAGTGCGAAACATACTATAAGACAAACACTTAAATAAAAAATAAAAAATAAATAAAAATAAGAAAAGTGCTAAACAGCTATAGTCAGCAGCTATATACGGTGGTCACCACCGTAAACCACGGTAACTGAAAGAAGTTTAAGATAACCAAGAATCATAAAATATAAATACTAGAGATTTCTATTATCCCCCCCCCAAAAAAAACCCCCATCACATTCTCATTCTGAGGGTATCAGTTATTGTTACCTTTTTAAACAGTGCAGCTTACATTAGCACAAGGTGTCCTTTAGCATCTATGCCTAAACCTAACTGTGATAGTGGGTTGTTGTTTTGCCTGCAGGAGGAAGCTGGAGAAGATTGTGGTGCTGGGTGGAGCTGATTGGCACCGTTGCTGCATATGTGCCATACAGTTGCATGTTGGGAGCTGAGCCAGACCGCAAAGCAGCCAGTCACACTAGCTTTCACAGGCTGGGCCAGTCCAAGCAGAGAACAACCTGAGTTGTTATTTAGAGTGTGCTGTGAATTCCTCTGATTGGCTCTGTTAAAGTGAACCCACAGACAACATGCTACATGCTTTACATGCTGAGTAGTTTTCAGTGCCAAAACCTCATCAGTGAGCAACAGGATAGGAATGAATTAGAAAGTGCAAAACATAATAGTCACAAAAGAATTTTTTGTAACACTGCAGTGAGAACATAGTACAATGTAAATACATGTATTTTACTAACCTATCTATGACATATCAAAGTTATAATGCTATTTAAAGTGTTATCAGTTGTATCAGTTTTAGAACATACAGTAACAATCGCAATGTTATTTTGTAACATTGTAACACCCAGATCTTCTGTGACTTGTCAATCACAAGTCAGTTATCACTAGGGAAAGGTAAATGGTAATGGACTGATTCTTATATAGCGTTCATGTGCTCTCTCAGAGCACTCAAAGAGCTTGGGGTGTGTAATACTACAATACTACACACTAGTGATTCAGTAATTTTTTGAGGTTATTTAATAGAAAAAAAATGAACATTGCATTCATAAATATACATGGTCTACTGTGCAGTTACATTTTCCTCCATTCTTGGAGTTACAGTCTGTGTTTTGTAGGGTATGCTGTTAAGAGCTACTAACATAGCTGTACTCTGTGTGAATTTGAAAGTAAGCACAGCAGTGAAGCAAGCTAAATGCTGTCATGCTGGCATTTAGTAGATAGAGTTCATCTGATCACCCTGAATTACAGGGTTACCATGCTAACAATCCGACTATCTGGAAACTTGTTCTGTAGTTATCAGCAGCAAAAGCAGCAGTCATCACCGCTGTTCCCTCTCCCCGTAATGTAACACAAGCTGAGCAACTTAAAGCTATTACATTTCATTGATAGCCTTTAGTATTTAGATCTATTGTTTGGTGGACCAGTAGTTCTCAACCTGTGTGTCATGAGGTAAGCAAGGCATTTGGACAGCCAGTGAGTTTCAGGCTGATTAAACTGCATGTGAAATACTTCAGTACTACCATGACCTGGATGACTGAAAAGCTGCACAAACAATGACACAGAAAACAAAGAACAAAAACCAAACAACAGTTCTATGCAAAACACACGAGCCATCCCTCAGTCTTAGCAACAGTTCAAAGTTTTTCTTCTTTTCTTTCAATTTCATTTCATTTCTTTCAGTCCAGTCCTCATACCTGGCCATTTTCAGCTGAATGTTATTTGTTTTTTTATTTGTTTTGTTTTGTTTAGCTGACCTTTGAATCACTTAACACCCAACGAAAAAAAATGACACACAAGTGTTATGTCTATGCATAACAGACAACTTTGCAAAGGACATATCATTATGGTATATATCATTCTAAATGTAGAAAGGTACAAAAAGATTTTGATCCATCATGCAGTACCATCTGGAATGTGTCTGACTGACAACATCTTCATTTTTCAGCATTAAAATGATTCCAAACACACTGCAAACACAGTAAAATAGTACCTGGACAGAAAAACATATACTGGAGGTCACAGATTGACCTCCTTAGAGTATGAATCTTAAAATTACTGTAACAGTGTGGATTACCTTGACAGATGTATTTCTCTAATTGTGTATTTCAATGAATATTTGAAAATGAGGGGTGCCTAAAGACTTTTAGACCATATGCAATATGTGAAATTATTAACAGAAAGTTTAATTTTAGACAGTAAGTGCATTCACTCTTACTGTGTACTTACTGTGTTCCTCCTTTTTCTAAACCTTGACAGAACATGCTGTTTTAGAAATTTGTGTAAGTTTCTATCAATGAGACTTTTCAAATAGCTTTATCACACTGGACATACAGAGGTAAAGTTGTTCAATATTTTACAAAGAAATAGAGAAAAATAAGTTGTGAAATTGAGGCTTAACACTACTACAGCTAAATAGTACCTGACAGAACTACCAGTCGTTATAAATGATTTATAAAATTCTGAAAATAGTAGAGAAAAGAAAATGCACAAAGCGTTTTTTACTTACCCCAAGATGAGAGGACGCACATACAGAATAACAGCAGACTGCTCAATAAAAGCTTCATTCCTTCACACTGAACCAACACTGACAACTGACACTTATGTCTGTGGTCAAATCATTCACACCCAAGTTTTGCACACAAAGCTCAGATTAGTTTAGTCTTTTTATTTAACAGTTTTTGCAGAGTTCAAAGCCACAGCTTTTCTTCCTTCTCTTCACTGGATTCTTCGTAACAGCATTTAAAATCATACTTGTTTTGAGCAAATAGTTAAAGGACAGACATGTAGTGCTACAGATGGAAGGCTAAAGAAAATAGATATATAGTTTTTGTATTTACACTTTTATATTGAAAACTAGCTTCTTTTCAGCCTTATGTGGCTTTTTGTTCCTAACATAGGTGGAGGAAAGGTGTGCTGAGGTTAAGGATAGGTAGAATCTTAGGACTGAAGTGAACATGTCTACCTGATGAGGTAAACACAGGTTATACACTACCAGGTGACAAAACTGCTTCTTGTTAGATGAAAACACGATTAAAAGGCACTGCTAGATTGTAACAACTGCTAGCCCCAATGCTCCAATCGGCTGGATCTTACAGCTTACACCTTACAGACTCTAGCCGTCAGTTCTCATACTTGCTGGTGAAGCAAGTCTGTGTTTCAGTTTTTAGCATCTGCAAAGTATAACAAAAAAGTGGCAACAAGCATGGATGAGACTGATATAGCTGCACAGGCTGTAGCAGCTCTTAAATACTGTATTTTCTTCAGTTGCTAAAGAAGACTTCTACGAGATCAGGTCTATAACTTTGTACAGACACATTAATCCTAAAACTGTAAACAGGATCAGGTGCTCAGCTTAGATTTTTATGGGTTTTTGCTCATTTCAAGTGGAGCTTTTCAGACTAACTCCTAGCAAGCTAATATCATACAGTCCATTAGGGGACTGTATCAACAGGAAGTATTGCAGGACATTGGAGTTTTTTACCTACCCCCAGCAACAAGCTTGTGTGTATTACCATCTTTACAACTCTGGTGTCTACCATTTCCTTTGTCTTAGCTAGTTCACTCTCACTCTGTCAGACTTCTCTCTCCAGTAAAACAGACACATTTGGAGTCTGGGTCACGACAAATGTGCCGTTGAAACGTGCAAGAAAACACAGAAAGGTTTTATTTAAATTATTTTTTTAGTAGCTTAATGGCAGAGTTGCCTGAAGTTTAATAGAACAAGAAAACAAAGATCAGGAAAAAATCTGAAAGCAAAGAGTTGTTTTTTACTTACTCCAAGTTGAGAGGGCACAGGAGAACCTTCATCCTTTCACACTGAATCAACAGTGACAACCGTCACATACCACTACTCAGACACAATACTCCCGCACAGATACCATCTACCCACTTTAATTCTCATTTGTTGTGGGACTGTTCACAACCACAAATTCTTTTCAATCTATTTACATGTGCACTCTCTTTTTGCAGTGCCAACATTTGTTTTGAACAAATGGAGAAGAATAAAACTATATATACTCTTATCTGATCAGTAACAAAAGAATATAGTTCTTCTGTTGGTAATTAAATTTAATTATCAGACACTTTTATCTAACTTTTCATTCATTTGCTGCTTCTACTGCTCTTCCATCTCTTTCTTCCTCTTCCTCGTCTTGCTCTTGTTTTTGACTTGAAGTAGGTTTATTTCCAGAAGAAGAAGCTGAAATATGACAATCAACCAGTCATTACGCAGTATAACTACTTGGCCGTCACTGGAGAATTGTGTTGTATTGTACCTTGTGAGTTCTGCTGAGCTTTGGTCCCTACATAGTAGAGCCAGAAGAAGGCTGTGATCAAGGCGAGGACGGGCAGAGTCCTCATGAGATAAGTGAACACTTCTTTCTTGGGAGCTTCTGAAATTCATCGACACAGGCATCTGATCAGGCGCGCACTGGTTATACACAGTCCACAGGCTGGAGCGATAACTCCATGCCAGTGTTTTGAGTTTTGTGGGTTTATGACTTGTTGTAGGTTTTCCCCACACTTTTGAGTTTGTTAACCACGTTTGTAGTTCTGTTCCTTGGTTGTGGGTTCCCTTTTGTGATCCCTGTCTCTCTGGTTGTGTCCACATGTCAGTTTGGTTTGTCTGTGTTCTGTCGCCCTAGCTGTCTGCTGTCTGTGTTATTTCCTGTTTTATGTTGGTAGTCAATTGTCTTGTTTGCGTCGTGTTCTCTTTCACTTCCCCTTGAATCATTTAGTGTCATAATCAGTTCAGTTGTGTTCCCATGTGTCCACTTCTCCTCATCATCTGCTTGCATATTTATTGTCTGAGTCTCCCTTTATCCCTTGTCAGAGCATTACTCACCATCCCCTAATGTCCCCACTTCCTAATGTTCTAGTATTTTCTCCCAGTATAGGTTTCAGTTAGAGCAGGGGTATCAAACACATTTTACACTGTGGGCCATAAGGAGGCCACTTAAGTGGCCCACTAGTGAAACTCCCCTTCCTGTCAGTGTAAAGAAGTTACATTTTTAACAGTTTTTCTAAATACTGAAGAAAAAATTGCTGGTAAAAAGCAAGAAAGCAGTCAGCACGAGTCTTTGGACTTAAAAAGCTCATTGCCCACACTATTGTTGTTGTTGTTGTTTTGTGTTTTAAAAACAAGCAAACAAACAAAAAACAGAAATGTCTATAGTAGAAAGTGAAAAAGAGAAACTATCAATCATTCTGAGCGGAAGCACGAGCTCCAGCAGCTCTGTGCTGAGGAAACAAGATACATTTGCTTATTTGTGCAGAATATTCCTACAACATCGTGTTATATTGACCAGCAGCTGCCCACATTAAACTTCAACTGTCACCAGGTAACGTGGGCGTGTTTCCTAAATCAGCAGGTGTTAAACAGCTGACAGGTGAACAGGATGTATGCAGGTAAACTTGAGGGTCTGTCGAGCTCATCGGTGGTGTCGTGAGGAAAATCTCAGCTTGTTATTTATGCTACAGAAAGACAGGGGTATGAGAACAGATAGAAGACTTTTCGATTAAAATAATAATAATAATAATAATTTCATTGTTGTCTGAGGATAATATTGATATGTGTCTATATTTGCACGAGCTGGAGATGGAGACCTTTCTTTGTCGAGGTCTTTAATCTTGTCAAACTCCATGAGACACTGACAGACAGAGAAGAGTATTCAGTGAAAATCCAGCATCTGCTGCACGGAGAGTGGACTGTGTAAACAGATCTAACCAGCTAAGATAAAAACCAGTTAACCTGGAACACCGGCTCAGGTCTCTTTGTGTCTTAGAAATGTCTGCTGCCCTTCCTTTTTTCACACAATGGGGTGATCTCTGTCTTTGTATGTGATTGGCCGCATGGTGTGCTCATTAAAATAAAGTCCAACCCCTACCTGCACGGATTCTCAGCAAGGCTGAAGATTCGCCTCTCACATAACGACGGATCTTTAATAACAGACGTATGAAATCATCTCCCAGGCCCGCAGGCCGTACATTTGACACCCTAGGCTAGAGTTTCAATTCCCTTTTATATTTTTTGCATTTTTATATTTACTTGCCGGCCAAATAAACAGCTCGCCTTTTGTTCACTATATCCACTCCTGTGCATTTTGGGTCCTCACCGCTCACCTCTTCACAACTTGACAAAAGATCAACTTAATTTTTGCTATCCTGGTTCCACAGTGTCTGAACTCCTGTCCGATTTAAAAATGTACACAATCAGACATTTGCATATGGGATTATGAACCACCATCGTCTTAGTGCACGGTTTGCTAACCATGTGAGAGCAGATGTATAACACTGCTGTTGATTTGTTAGTGTTCATATATTTTTAGTGAAACATTACTAATAACATTCGAGACCCAATCATTATTGTTTTTTTAAAAAATGATGTTTGCTCATTTCAAATACAGCTCTTAAGACCTGATCATGTCTTGGTAAACCTATATTACACAATCCAGTGGCTTACATAAACATGTATGTCAGCATTCTGGTGATTTGTCACCTACCTCTAGCAATATGCTGATCTGTGTTGTCATCTTTCTTCACTTTGGGCATAATTGTGATGATATCTTTCTTTTTTTTCGCTTTAACCGCGATAACTGTCCCATTTCCTTTAGCCTCAGTTAAAGATGGTATCTCCACAATCACCTTGCAGATGTATGTCCCTGAATCCTCTGTTCTGATATTTGAGATATTCAAAGATGAACATTTCTTTTCTTCCTTTTTCAGAGACCCTTGAGATTGATTCCAGCTGGTCTCTCTCTTAATTACTGTTTGAGTTTTCAGCCAGTTCACTCCAATTCTTTCAAACATCCCTGTCCAGCAGCAGTTGATGCTGACTGTCTCTCCCTCCATGACAGAAATATCATCAGGACTCTGGATCACAATAAATGTGCCTGATGAAACACCTGTAAGAGACAGAGTGGAACATAAGTATGTAAGTAAATAAAAAAAACAATATAAAGTAGTGATTGCACATTGGAAATAAAGATGTCATGACAATAACTTTTGTCAAGGTCAGCGGATCAAGACTAAAGAGGACCTAAATCCAGACAAAACAAAGCATGGACACAAACTTTATATTAACTGAAAGCGAGCCGTTTATTATGGCTGATGGAGAAATACAAAGCAATGCACAAGGCGAACCGAGACGAGAATAAACAATAACCTAAACTAGGAAAACTAAAAATAAACATGAAAAACCCTAAACGTGAAACTTGGCGTGGATACATAGATCCCTGGAACATGGAGACATGGCGCAAAAGACACCAGACCACTTGACAATGAACAAAGGAAGACAGAAGACTTAAATACACAGAAGGGTAATGAGGGAAGCGGAAACACCTGGGGAACACAGCTGACACAAATGAGCATGATGCCACAGGGGAAGCAAAACTAAACACACTGAACATAGAACACCAGACTGTCAAAATAAAAGAGGAAACATAATGAGACGTAGACATGACAAAACGAACTTGACAACATGACATGGAAAACACAGACATGAAACACATAACACACTGGGGAGACGGAATGACACACAAGGAGAGGAACACGGAAACAGATAAGGGGAACGAGGCACAGACATAACTAAAAATCATACATAGAGGACAAGCGACAGAAAATGACACATAAACAAGGGAGCATGGATGAAACTTTAACTAAACAAAACCTAACTAAGACATACTTATAATAACACTAGAACATAGCATTACTGTAATACATCATAAGAAATCAAACATACAAAATAAACTCAAAACGCTGGGTCACAGACCCAGCTTCCTGACAACTTTTAGGTTGTCTTTTACATCCATCGTTTCAAAAACCTTAAATCAATATAACCTCTTCATTCAAAATCTAAGCCAGAAATCTACTCGCTCTCCTTTTAACTATCGTTTGATGTCCATAAGTTCTTTAATGTGGCACTATATGTTCAATCACTTAACACTTCCTTCATGTGAATTCAGCTAAACTTCACTCAGCTTCCTGCTCAGATGTAGCCATGCACTGTAAATTTTTGATAAAATGAAAACGATTGGCTAAAAGATGCATAAAAGCACTTACATTCAACTATATATATATATTTCACTCTTTTCATTAAGCTTTATGTTTAAGCAGGTTTTCTACTGCTTATACATCTTGTCCAGCTCCTGCGCATTATATGTAGGATGATTAAAATCAACAATAATTTGAATGCTAAAAAATAATTCCTTACAATCTGAGTACTTTTAGAAACTTTAGTTTTCAAGTTATGTGAGAATTCCATGAAAGCTTAGTACCCTTTAGATTTTGATTATGCCCAAAAATCTAGCTTTGCTCAAATTTAAAAGTTAATTTAATAATTATATTGATTTTGCATCTTTAGGAGCACACATAATCCTACATTAATAATGATGTTTTTTTACTTACACCAAGATGAGAGGACATGGAGGGACAAAAGTAGCAGACTGCTCTGCAGAAGACTCATCCTCATACAATTCACTGTTGAATACTGATACTTGTGACAACTTCCCTTGAGAGTCACAGATATCACCTTTTTTCCCCACCCCCACTACCTCAAGATGAAATTTAGGTTTTTTTAAATAGTTTAGTTATGTCATTACCTTTACTCAATCAAATAAATATTTTGTTATGCAAAATTCGGTACGGAAAATACTGTCAGTATTGTCAGAACTCAAACACATGAAAAGAAAAGATTCCCCAGAACATTGGATTAAAAGACACAGGCTAGTAAATGTAATACTAAAGGCAAGACCATTAAAAACTGCTCTTTAATGAGTAACGCATCTTTAATCAGAAAAATATTTGCTATTGTATTATTATATTTATATTTGTGTTGTTCAGCACTTTGGTCTACCAGGTGTGTTTTTAAAGTACTATATAAATAAACGATGATAATAATGATAATGAACTATGTGGCGCTGTATTTAGCATTTAGGTAAGATTGTGTTCCTTAGTATATTTAAAGTGTTCGTTCACTGTTTATTTTGCAAACATGTTGAAAACACTTTGTACCTAAATAACTACCAGACTGTTTCTGTTTTACTCTGCGCAGCTTTTCTCATATTTATGGTAAGTTTATTTCAACTGTATAACCTTTCCATTTGTCTTTACGGTAGTCAATGTAGGTAAACAGGAAACATGTAGAAAACAATGAATAAGTGGGCACATTGTCCCGTGACATGCGTCATGTATTCAGAGTGCGTGGGAAAATAAAACTCTACGTGGAGACCTGATGGTGAAGAAAGTGTCACAGTTATTTGGTACAATAAGTCTTTATGCAGAGAAGTGCAAAATTAAAACATAAAAAGAGCTTTTCATACTGGATTTTTTAAATCTTAAATTTGTGTCTTTCCTATAGAGGCCGTGGTCATAGGACAAAGCTAGCTGTCCTGTGGCCACAGCGCTAAGCTAGTTCACAATCAATACAGAAGGTAAAAGGAAATTTCCAAACTTGTTCCCACTGTAGGTTACTTGTCTTTAATAAAATATTGAGGCACTATGTAGCATAATTCTGGATTTAATTAAATACACCCCTGTTGTGCCATTTTCTGGTCCATTTAAAAAAATTAAAAAAAACCCAACCCTGTCCCTCAGAATCTCAAAAATAAGCAGCAAAGAATTTTTTAGCAACAGTCATGGAAATTACTTTTATTTTTGCTGCTAGAAGGGACAAGAGAGGGATGGTAAAATGAAAACTGCATCCAAGACAGAAAACACACAATTTGGCTCTGTTTAGACATGCTAACACAAAGCTGCGGAAGAACTCAGAGTGATGTTAAAGCTGAGCGTATGCTGAGCTGAGTCTTGCTGCCAGAGCCTGATCTTCAGAACTTAACAGAAGTACTGATGAGTTGGCAGTCCGGCAGCTTTATAGCCTTCAGTCCTACTCTTACATATAAATGAAGTAGAATCACTATGGTTTGAAGTCTCTTTGGGCTGGTTTTAAGATAAGATAAGATAAGATAAGAAGAACTTTATTTATCCCGAGGGAAATTCTTTTGTCATACACATGCTCAATGCAGCAAGAGAGACAGAGGAGCAGAGGAATAAGATATACAATATGTACAATAGAATACAAGGGTACAGTAATATACAGTAGGATAGTGCAAAATATAATATCAAATAACTGTAACAAGTAACAATATAACTATATCCTGAAAAATAAATAGCTTAGCTTAGCTATCAGTGCAGGTGATTCTAAAAGTGACATAGTATTGTGCAAATGAATAAAAGAGTAGCAGCATATGATAGGGCGATGAAACAAACATTCAATGAAAAACTGTTGGGTGATATTGCACGGTCTGAATGGGAACAGAATAGCTTTGTTATTAATCCTCAGGAAAATCACCTACAGAGTGAGGAAGAGTTGTACAGTTTTATTGCCACCGGCACAAAGGATTTCCTGTGGCGGTAGGG